>CALNHX010004440.1:0-127731 GCA_940337035.1 Agriotes lineatus
CCCTGGGATATTTATAAAGTGTGTATTTTTCAAATTATGCACTTGCCAATGGCCGCAGGGATATATAAAGCTTTATGCGCACTTCTGGTATGTCTTACGTGTACTAGTATTGCAAAAGAAAAATCTTTATGGCTCCCGAGCAATAGGATGCTGAATTTGCATTAAGATAGCGTTTAATAAGTGCACTTACGAGTTCAGCGGACTTTTCATTGAATTTTATTATATTTTATCCGAATTCATGGCACCGCCAAGTGACAATATGAACGATTTGCTACAGCAGATTGCGGAAATATCACCCTGGGATATTTATAAAGTGTGTATTTTTCAAATTATGCACTTGCCAAGGGCCACAGAAAAATATGAAGCTTTATGTGCACTTCTTGTATGTCTTACGTGTACTAGTATTGCAAAAGAAAAATCTTTATGGCTCCCGAGCAATAGGATGCTGAATTTGCATTAAGATAGCGTTTAATAAGTGCACTTACGAGTTCAGCGGACTTTTCATTGAATTTTATTATATTTTATCCGAATTCATGGCACCGCCAAGTGACAATATGAACGATTTGCTACAGCAGATTGCGGAAATATCACCCTGGGATATTTATAAAGTGTGTATTTTTCAAATTATGCACTTGGCAATGGCCGCAGGGATATGTAAAGCTTTATGCGCACTTCTGGTATGTCTTACGTGTACTAGTATTGCAAAAGAAAAATCTTTATGGCTCCCGAGCAATAGGATGCTGAATTTGCATTAAGATAGCGTTTAATAAGTGCACTTACGAGTTCAGCGGACTTTTCATTGAATTTTATTATATTTTATCCGAATTCATGGCACCGCCAAGTGACAATATGAACGATTTGCTACAGCAGATTGCGGAAATATCACCCTGGGATATTTATAAAGTGTGTATTTTTCAAATTATGCACTTGCCAATGGCCGCAGGGATATATAAAGCTTTATGCGCACTTCTGGTATGTCTTACGTGTACTAGTATTGCAAAAGAAAAATCTTTATGGCTCCCGAGCAATAGGATGCTGAATTTGCATTAAGATAGCGTTTAATAAGTGCACTTACGGGTTCAGCGGACTTTTCATTGAATTTTATTATATTTTATCCGAATTCATGGCACCGCCAAGTGACAATATGAACGATTTGCTACAGCAGATTGCGGAAATATCACCCTGGGATATTTATAAAGTGTGTATTTTTCAAATTATGCACTTGCCAAGGGCCACAGAAAAATATGAAGCTTTATGTGCACTTCTTGTGTGTCTTACGTGTACTAGTATTGCAAAAGAAAAATCTTTATGGCTCCCGAGCAATAGGATGCTGAATTTGCATTAAGATAGCGTTTAATAAGTGCACTTACGAGTTCAGCGGACTTTTCATTGAATTTTATTATATTTTATCCGAATTCATGGCACCGCCAAGTGACAATATGAACGATTTGCTACAGCAGATTGCGGAAATATCACCCTGGGATATTTATAAAGTGTGTATTTTTCAAATTATGCACTTGCCAATGGCCGCAGGGATATATAAAGCTTTATGCGCACTTCTGGTATGTCTTACGTGTACTAGTATTGCAAAAGAAAAATCTTTATGGCTCCCGAGCAATAGGATGCTGAATTTGCATTAAGATAGCGTTTAATAAGTGCACTTACGAGTTCAGCGGACTTTTCATTGAATTTTATTATATTTTATCCGAATTCATGGCACCGCCAAGTGACAATATGAACGATTTGCTACAGCAGATTGCGGAAATATCACCCTGGGATATTTATAAAGTGTGTATTTTTCAAATTATGCACTTGCCAATGGCCGCAGGGATATATAAAGCTTTATGCGCACTTCTGGTATGTCTTACGTGTACTAGTATTGCAAAAAAAAAATCCTTATGGCTCCCGAGCAATAGGATGCTGAATTTGCATTAAGATAGCGTTTAATAAGTGCACTTACGAGTTCAGCGGACTTTTCATTGAATTTTATTATATTTTATCCGAATTCATGGCACCGCCAAGTGACAATATGAACGATTTGCTACAGCAGATTGCGGAAATATCACCCTGGGATATTTATAAAGTGTGTATTTTTCAAATTATGCACTTGCCAATGGCCGCAGGGATATATAAAGCTTTATGCGCACTTCTGGTATGTCTTACGTGTACTAGTATTCCAAAGAAAAATCTTTATGGCTCCCGAGCAATAGGATGCTGAATTTGCATTAAGATAGCGTTTAATAAGTGCACTTACGAGTTCAGCGGACTTTTCATTGAATTTTATTATATTTTATCCGAATTCATGGCACCGCCAAGTGACAATATGAACGATTTGCTACAGCAGATTGCGGAAATATCACCCTGGGATATTTATAAAGTGTGTATTTTTCAAATTATGCACTTGCCAAGGGCCACAGAAAAATATGAAGCTTTATGTGCACTTCTTGTATGTCTTACGTGTACTAGTATTGCAAAAGAAAAATCTTTATGGCTCCCGAGCAATAGGATGCTGAATTTGCATTAAGATAGCGTTTAATAAGTGCACTTACGAGTTCAGCGGACTTTTCATTGAATTTTATTATATTTTATCCGAATTCATGGCTCCCCAAGTGACAATATGAACGATTTGCTACAGCAGATTGCGGAAATATCACCCTGGGATATTTATAAAGTGTGTATTTTTCAAATTATGCACTTGCCAAGGGTCACAGAAAAATATGAAGCTTTATGTGCACTTCTTGTATGTCTTACGTGTACTAGTATTGCAAAAGAAAAATCTTTATGGCTCCCGAGCAATAGGATGCTGAATTTGCATTGAGATAGCGTTTAATAAGAGCACTTACGAGTTCAGCGGACTTTTCATTGAATTTTATTATATTTTATCCGAATTCATGGCTCCCCCAAGTGACAATATGAACGATTTGCTACAGCAGATTGCGGAAATATCACCCTGGGATATTTATAAAGTGTGTATTTTTCAAATTATGCACTTGCCAATGGCCGCAGGGATATATAAAGCTTTATGCGCACTTCTGGTATGTCTTACCCGTACTAGTATTGCAAAAAAAAATCTTTATGGCTCCCGAGCAATAGGATGCTGAATTTGCATTAAGATAGCGTTTAATAAGTGCACTTACGAGTTCAGCGGACTTTTCATTGAATTTTATTATATTTTATCCGAATTCATGGCACCGCCAAGTGACAATATGAACGATTTGCTACAGCAGATTGCGGAAATATCACCCTGGGATATTTATAAAGTGTGTATTTTTCAAATTATGCACTTGGCAATGGCCGCAGAGATATATAAAGCTTTATGCGCACTTCTGGTATGTCTTACGTGTACTAGTATTGCAAAAGAAAAATCTTTATGGCTCCCGAGCAATAGGATGCTGAATTTGCATTAAGATAGCGTTTAATAAGTGCACTTACGGGTTCAGCGGACTTTTCATTGAATTTTATTATATTTTATCCGAATTCATGGCACCGCCAAATGACAATATGAACGATTTGCTACAGCAGATTGCGGAAATATCACCCTGGGATATTTATAAAGTGTGTATTTTTCAAATTATGCACTTGCCAAGGGCCACAGAAAAATATGAAGCTTTATGTGCACTTCTTGTGTGTCTTACGTGTACTAGTATTGCAAAAGAAAAATCTTTATGGCTCCCGAGCAATAGGATGCTGAATTTGCATTAAGATAGCGTTTAATAAGTGCACTTACGAGTTCAGCGGACTTTTCATTGAATTTTATTATATTTTATCCGAATTCATGGCACCGCCAAGTGACAATATGAACGATTTGCTACAGCAGATTGCGGAAATATCACCCTGGGATATTTATAAAGTGTGTATTTTTCAAATTATGCACTTGCCAAGGGCCACAGAAAAATATGAAGCTTTATGTGCACTTCTTGTATGTCTTACGTGTACTAGTATTGCAAAAGAAAAATCTTTATGGCTCCCGAGCAATAGGATGCTGAATTTGCATTAAGATAGCGTTTAATTAGTGCACTTACGAGTTCAGCGGACTTTTCATTGAATTTTATTATATTTTATCCGAATTCATGGCTCCCCAAGTGACAATATGAACGATTTGCTACAGCAGATTGCGGAAATATCACCCTGGGATATTTATAAAGTGTGTATTTTTCAAATTATGCACTTGCCAAGGGTCACAGAAAAATATGAAGCTTTATGTGCACTTCTTGTATGTCTTACGTGTACTAGTATTGCAAATGAAAAATCTTTATGGCTCCCGAGCAATAGGATGCTGAATTTGCATTGAGATAGCGTTTAATAAGAGCACTTACGAGTTCAGCGGACTTTTCATTGAATTTTATTATATTTTATCCGAATTCATGGCTCCCCCAAGTGACAATATGAACGATTTGCTACAGCAGATTGCGGAAATATCACCCTGGGATATTTATAAAGTGTGTATTTTTCAAATTATGCACTTGCCAATGGCCGCAGGGATATATAAAGCTTTATGCGCACTTCTGGTATGTCTTACCCGTACTAGTATTGCAAAAAAAAATCTTTATGGCTCCCGAGCAATAGGATGCTGAATTTGCATTAAGATAGCGTTTAATAAGTGCACTTACGAGTTCAGCGGACTTTTCATTGAATTTTATTATATTTTATCCGAATTCATGGCACCGCCAAGTGACAATATGAACGATTTGCTACAGCAGATTGCGGAAATATCACCCTGGGATATTTATAAAGTGTGTATTTTTCAAATTATGCACTTGCCAAGGGCCACAGAAAAATATGAACCTTTATGTGCACTTCTTGTGTGTCTTACGTGTACTAGTATTGCAAAAGAAAAATCTTTATGGCTCCCGAGCAATAGGATGCTGAATTTGCATTAAGATAGCGTTTAATAAGAGCACTTACGAGTTCAGCGGACTTTTCATTAAATTTTATTATATTTTATCCGAATTCATGGCACCGCCAAGTGACAATATGAACGATTTGCTACAGCAGATTGCGGAAATATCACCCTGGGATATTTATAAAGTGTGTATTTTTCAAATTATGCACTTGCCAAGGGCCACAGAAAAATATGAACCTTTATGTGCACTTCTTGTGTGTCTTACGTGTACTAGTATTGCAAAAGAAAAATCTTTATGGCTCCCGAGCAATAGGCTGCTGAATTTGCATTAAGATAGCGTTTAATAAGAGCACTCACGAGTTCAACGGACTTTTCATTGAATTTTATTATATTTTATCCGAATTCATGGCTCCCCCAAGTGACAATATGAACGATTTGCTACAGCAGACTGCGGAAATATCACCCTGGGATATTTATAAAGTGTGTATTTTTCAAATTATGCACTTGCCAATGGCCGCAGGGATATATAAAGCTTTATGCGCACTTCTGGTATGTCTTACGTGTACTAGTATTGCAAAAGAAAAATCTTTATGGCTCCCGAGCAATAGGATGCTGAATTTGCATTAAGATAGCGTTTAATAAGTGCACTTACGAGTTCAGCGGACTTTTCATTGAATTTTATTATATTTTATCCGAATTCATGGCTCCCCCAAGTGACAATATGAACGATTTGCTACAGCAGATTGCGGAAATATCACCCTGGGATATTTATAAGTTGTGTATTTTTCAAATTATGCACTTGCCAATGGCCGCAGGGATATATAAAGCTTTATGCGCACTTCTGGTATGTGTTACGTGTACTAGTATTGCAAAAAAAAATCTTTATGGCTCCCGAACAATAGGATGCTGAATTTGCATTAAGATAGCGTTTAATAAGTGCACTTACGAGTTCAGCGGACTTTTCATTGAATTTTATTATATTTTATTAGAATTCATGGCACCGCCAAGTGACAATATGAACGATTTGCTACAGCAGATTGCGGAAATATCACCCTGGGATATTTATAAGGTGTGTATTTTTCAAATTATGCACTTGCCAATGGCCGCAGGGATATATAAAGCTTTATGCGCACTTCTGGTATGTGTTACGTGTACTAGTATTGCAAAAAAAATGTTTATGGCTCCCGAACAATAGGATGCTGAATTTGCATTAAGATAGCGTTTAATAAGTGCACTTACGAGTTCAGCGGACTTTTCATTGAATTTTATTATATTTTATCCGAATTCATGGCACCGCCAAGTGACAATATGAACGATTTGCTACAGCAGATTGCGGAAATATCACCCTGGGATATATATAAAGTGTGTATTTTTCAAATTATGCACTTGCCAAGGGCCACAGAAAAATATGAACCTTTATGTGCACTTCTTGTGTGTCTTACGTGTACTAGTATTGCAAAAGAAAAATCTTTATGGCTCCCGAGCAATAGGATGCTGAATTTGCATTAAGATAGCGTTTAATAAGTGCACTTACGAGTTCCGCGGACTTTTCATTGAATTTTATTATATTTTATCCGAATTCATGGCACCGCCAAGTGACAATATGAACGATTTGCTACAGCAGATTGCGGAAATATCACCCTGGGATATTTATAAAGTGTGTATTTTTCAAATTATGCACTTGCCAATGGCCGCAGGGATATATAAAGCTTTATGAGCACTTCTGGTATGTCTTACGTGTACTAGTATTGCAAAAGAAAAATCTTTATGGCTCCCGAGCAATAGGATGCTGAATTTGCATTAAGATAGCGTTTAATAAGAGCACTTACGAGTTCAGCGGACTTTTCATTAAATTTTATTATATTTTATCCGAATTCATGGCACCGCCAAGTGACAATATGAACGATTTGCTACAGCAGATTGCGGAAATATCACCCTGGGATATTTATAAAGTGTGTATTTTTCAAATTATGCACTTGCCAAGGGCCACAGAAAAATATGAACCTTTATGTGCACTTCTTGTGTGTCTTACGTGTACTAGTATTGCAAAAGAAAAATCTTTATGGCTCCCGAGCAATAGGATGCTGAATTTGCATTAAGATAGCGTTTAATAAGAGCACTTACGAGTTCAGCGGACTTTTCATTAAATTTTATTATATTTTATCCGAATTCATGCCTCCCCCAAGTGACAATATGAACGATTTGCTACAGTAGATTGCGGAAATATCACCCTGGGATATTTATAAAGTGTGTATTTTTCAAATTATGCACTTGCCAAGGGCCACAGAAAAATATGAACCTTTATGTGCACTTCTTGTGTGTCTTACGTGTACTAGTATTGCAAAAGAAAAATCTTTATGGCTCCCGAGCAATAGGATGCTGAATTTGCATTAAGATAGCGTTTAATAAGTGCACTTACGAGTTCAGCGGACTTTTCATTGAATTTTATTATATTTTATCCGAATTCATGGCACCGCCAAGTGACAATATGAACGATTTGCTACAGCAGATTGCGGAAATATCACCCTGGGATATTTATAAGGTGTGTATTTTTCAAATTATGCACTTGCCAATGGCCGCAGGGATATATAAAGCTTTATGCGCACTTCTGGTATGTCTTACGTGTACTAGTATTGCAAAAGAAAAATCTTTATGGCTTCCGAGCAATAGGATGCTGAATTTGCATTAAGATAGCGTTTAATAGGTGCACTTACGAGTTCAGCGGACTTTTCATTGAATTTTATTATATTTTATCCGAATTCATGGCACCGCCAAGTGACAATATGAACGATTTGCTACAGTAGATTGCGGAAATATCACCCTGGGATATTTATAAAGTGTGTATTTTTCAAATTATGCACTTGCCAAGGGCCACAGAAAAATATGAACCTTTATGTGCACTTCTTGTGTGTCTTACGTGTACTAGTATTGCAAATGAAAAATCTTTATGGCTCCCGAGCAATAGGATGCTGAATTTGCATTGAGATAGCGTTTAATAAGAGCACTTACGAGTTCAGCGGACTTTTCATTGAATTTTATTATATTTTATCCGAATTCATGGCTCCCCCAAGTGACAATATGAACGATTTGCTACAGCAGATTGCGGAAATATCACCCTGGGATATTTATAAAGTGTGTATTTTTCAAATTATGCACTTGCCAAGGGTCACAGAAAAATATGAAGCTTTATGTGCACTTCTTGTATGTCTTACGTGTACTAGTATTGCAAATGAAAAATCTTTATGGCTCCCGAGCAATAGGATGCTGAATTTGCATTGAGATAGCGTTTAATAAGAGCACTTACGAGTTCAGCGGACTTTTCATTGAATTTTATTATATTTTATCCGAATTCATGGCTCCCCCAAGTGACAATATGAACGATTTGCTACAGCAGATTGCGGAAATATCACCCTGGGATATTTATAAAGTGTGTATTTTTCAAATTATGCACTTGCCAATGGCCGCAGGGATATATAAAGCTTTATGCGCACTTCTGGTATGTCTTACCCGTACTAGTATTGCAAAAAAAAATCTTTATGGCTCCCGAGCAATAGGATGCTGAATTTGCATTAAGATAGCGTTTAATAAGTGCACTTACGAGTTCAGCGGACTTTTCATTGAATTTTATTATATTTTATCCGAATTCATGGCACCGCCAAGTGACAATATGAACGATTTGCTACAGCAGATTGCGGAAATATCACCCTGGGATATTTATAAAGTGTGTATTTTTCAAATTATGCACTTGCCAAGGGCCACAGAAAAATATGAACCTTTATGTGCACTTCTTGTGTGTCTTACGTGTACTAGTATTGCAAAAGAAAAATCTTTATGGCTCCCGAGCAATAGGATGCTGAATTTGCATTAAGATAGCGTTTAATAAGAGCACTTACGAGTTCAGCGGACTTTTCATTAAATTTTATTATATTTTATCCGAATTCATGGCACCGCCAAGTGACAATATGAACGATTTGCTACAGCAGATTGCGGAAATATCACCCTGGGATATTTATAAAGTGTGTATTTTTCAAATTATGCACTTGCCAAGGGCCACAGAAAAATATGAACCTTTATGTGCACTTCTTGTGTGTCTTACGTGTACTAGTATTGCAAAAGAAAAATCTTTATGGCTCCCGAGCAATAGGCTGCTGAATTTGCATTAAGATAGCGTTTAATAAGAGCACTCACGAGTTCAACGGACTTTTCATTGAATTTTATTATATTTTATCCGAATTCATGGCTCCCCCAAGTGACAATATGAACGATTTGCTACAGCAGACTGCGGAAATATCACCCTGGGATATTTATAAAGTGTGTATTTTTCAAATTATGCACTTGCCAATGGCCGCAGGGATATATAAAGCTTTATGCGCACTTCTGGTATGTCTTACGTGTACTAGTATTGCAAAAGAAAAATCTTTATGGCTCCCGAGCAATAGGATGCTGAATTTGCATTAAGATAGCGTTTAATAAGTGCACTTACGAGTTCAGCGGACTTTTCATTGAATTTTATTATATTTTATCCGAATTCATGGCTCCCCCAAGTGACAATATGAACGATTTGCTACAGCAGATTGCGGAAATATCACCCTGGGATATTTATAAGTTGTGTATTTTTCAAATTATGCACTTGCCAATGGCCGCAGGGATATATAAAGCTTTATGCGCACTTCTGGTATGTGTTACGTGTACTAGTATTGCAAAAAAAAATCTTTATGGCTCCCGAACAATAGGATGCTGAATTTGCATTAAGATAGCGTTTAATAAGTGCACTTACGAGTTCAGCGGACTTTTCATTGAATTTTATTATATTTTATTAGAATTCATGGCACCGCCAAGTGACAATATGAACGATTTGCTACAGCAGATTGCGGAAATATCACCCTGGGATATTTATAAGGTGTGTATTTTTCAAATTATGCACTTGCCAATGGCCGCAGGGATATATAAAGCTTTATGCGCACTTCTGGTATGTGTTACGTGTACTAGTATTGCAAAAAAAATCTTTATGGCTCCCGAACAATAGGATGCTGAATTTGCATTAAGATAGCGTTTAATAAGTGCACTTACGAGTTCAGCGGACTTTTCATTGAATTTTATTATATTTTATCCGAATTCATGGCACCGCCAAGTGACAATATGAACGATTTGCTACAGCAGATTGCGGAAATATCACCCTGGGATATATATAAAGTGTGTATTTTTCAAATTATGCACTTGCCAAGGGCCACAGAAAAATATGAACCTTTATGTGCACTTCTTGTGTGTCTTACGTGTACTAGTATTGCAAAAGAAAAATCTTTATGGCTCCCGAGCAATAGGATGCTGAATTTGCATTAAGATAGCGTTTAATAAGTGCACTTACGAGTTCCGCGGACTTTTCATTGAATTTTATTATATTTTATCCGAATTCATGGCACCGCCAAGTGACAATATGAACGATTTGCTACAGCAGATTGCGGAAATATCACCCTGGGATATTTATAAAGTGTGTATTTTTCAAATTATGCACTTGCCAATGGCCGCAGGGATATATAAAGCTTTATGAGCACTTCTGGTATGTCTTACGTGTACTAGTATTGCAAAAGAAAAATCTTTATGGCTCCCGAGCAATAGGATGCTGAATTTGCATTAAGATAGCGTTTAATAAGAGCACTTACGAGTTCAGCGGACTTTTCATTAAATTTTATTATATTTTATCCGAATTCATGGCACCGCCAAGTGACAATATGAACGATTTGCTACAGCAGATTGCGGAAATATCACCCTGGGATATTTATAAAGTGTGTATTTTTCAAATTATGCACTTGCCAAGGGCCACAGAAAAATATGAACCTTTATGTGCACTTCTTGTGTGTCTTACGTGTACTAGTATTGCAAAAGAAAAATCTTTATGGCTCCCGAGCAATAGGATGCTGAATTTGCATTAAGATAGCGTTTAATAAGAGCACTTACGAGTTCAGCGGACTTTTCATTAAATTTTATTATATTTTATCCGAATTCATGCCTCCCCCAAGTGACAATATGAACGATTTGCTACAGTAGATTGCGGAAATATCACCCTGGGATATTTATAAAGTGTGTATTTTTCAAATTATGCACTTGCCAAGGGCCACAGAAAAATATGAACCTTTATGTGCACTTCTTGTGTGTCTTACGTGTACTAGTATTGCAAAAGAAAAATCTTTATGGCTACCGAGCAATAGGATGCTGAATTTGCATTAAGATAGCGTTTAATAAGAGCACTTACGAGTTCAGCGGACTTTTCATTGAATTTTATTATATTTTATCCGAATTCATGGCTCCCCCAAGTGACAATATGAACGATTTGCTACAGCAGATTGCGGGAATATCACCCTGGGATATTTATAAAGTGTGTATTTTTCAAATTATGCACTTCCCAAGGGCCACAGAAAAATATGAACCTTTATGTGCACTTCTTGTGTGTCTTACGTGTACTAGTATTGCAAAAGAAAAATCTTTATGGCTCCCGAGCAATAGGATGCTGAATTTGCATTAAGATAGCGTTTAATAAGTGCACTTACGAGTTCAGCGGACTTTTCATTGAATTTTATTATATTTTATCCGAATTCATGGCACCGCCAAGTGACAATATGAACGATTTGCTACAGCAGACTGCGGAAATATCACCCTGGGATATTTATAAAGTGTGTATTTTTCAAATTATGCACTTGCCAAGGGCCACAGAAAAATATGAACCTTTATGTGCACTTCTTGTGTGTCTTACGTGTACTAGTATTGCAAAAGAAAAATATTTATCGCTCCCGAGCAATAGGATGCTGAATTTGCATTAAGATAGCGTTTAATAAGAGCACTTACGGGTTCAGCGGACTTTTCATTGAATTTTATTATATTTTATCCGAATTCATGGCACCGCCAAGTGACAATATGAACGATTTGCTACAGCAGATTGCGGAAATATCACCCTGGGATATTTATAAAGTGTGTATTTTTCAAATTATGCACTTGCCAAGGGCCACAGAAAAATGTGAACCTTTATGTGCACTTCTTGTGTGTCTTACGTGTACTAGTATTGCAAAAGAAAAATATTTATCGCTCCCGAGCAATAGGATGCTGAATTTGCATTAAGATAGCGTTTAATAAGAGCACTTACGAGTTCAGCGGACTTTTCATTGAATTTTATTATATTTTATCCGAATTCATGGCTCCCCCAAGTGACAATATGAACGATTTGCTACAGCAGATTGCGGAAATATCACCCTGGGATATTTATAAAGTGTGTATTTTTCAAATTATGCACTTGCCAATGGCCGCAGGGATATATAAAGCTTTATGCGCACTTCTGGTATGTCTTACGTGTACTAGTATTGCAAAAAAAAAATCTTTATGGCTCCCGAGCAATAGGATGCTGACTTTGCATTAAGATAGCGTTTAATAAGTGCACTTACGAGTTCAGCGGAGTTTTCATTGAATTTTATTATATTTTATCCGAATTCATGGCTCCCCCAAGTGACAATATGAACGATTTGCTACAGCAGATTGCGGAAATATCACCCTGGGATATTTATAAGGTGTGTATTTTTCAAATTATGCACTTGCCAATGGCCGCAGGGATATATAAAGCTTTATGCGCACTTCAGGTATGTCTTACGTGTACTAGTATTGCAAAAAAAAATCTTTATGGCTCCCGAGCAATAGGATGCTGAATTTGCATTAATATAGCGTTTAATAAGAGCACTTACGAGTTCAGCGGACTTTTCATTGAATTTTATTATATTTTATCCGAATTCATGGCTCCCCCAAGTGACAATATGAACGATTTGCTACAGCAGATTGCGGAAATATCACCCTGGGATATTTATAAAGTGTGTATTTTTCAAATTACGCACTTGCCAATGGCCGCAGAGATATATAAAGCTTTATGCGCATTTCTGGTATGTCTTACGTGTACTAGTATTGCAAAAAAAAAAATCTTTATGGCTCCCGAGCAATAGGATGCTGAATTTGCATTAAGATAGCGTTTAATAAGTGCACTTACGAGTTCAGCGGACTTTTCATTGAATTTTATTATATTTTATCCGAATTCATGGCACCGCCAAGTGACAATATGAACGATTTGCTACAGCAGATTGCGGAAATATCACCCTGGGATATTTATAAAGTGTGTATTTTTCAAATTATGCACTTGCCAATGGCCGCAGGGATATATAAAGCTTTATGCGCACTTCTGGTATGTCTTACGTGTACTAGTATTGCAAAAGAAAAATCTTTATGGCTCCCGAGCATTAGGATGCTGAATTTGCATTAAGATAGCGTTTAATAAGTGCACTTACGAGTTCAGCGGACTTTTCATTGAATTTTATTATATTTTATCCGAATTCATGGCACCGCCAAGTGACAATATGAACGATTTGCTACAGCAGATTGCGGAAATATCACCCTGGGATATTTATAAAGTGTGTATTTTTCAAATTATGCACTTGCCAAGGGCCACAGAAAAATATGAAGCTTTATGTGCACTTCTTGTGTGTCTTACGTGTACTAGTATTGCAAAAGAAAAATCTTTATGGCTCCCGAGCAATAGGATGCTGAATTTGCATTAAGATAGCGTTTAATAAGTGCACTTACGAGTTCAGCGGACTTTTCATTGAATTTTATTATATTTTATCCGAATTCATGGCACCGCCAAGTGACAATATGAACGATTTGCTACAGCAGATTGCGGAAATATCACCCTGGGATATTTATAAAGTGTGTATTTTTCAAATTATGCACTTGCCAATGGCCGCAGGGATATATAAAGCTTTATGCGCACTTCTGGTATGTCTTACGTGTACTAGTATTGCAAAAGAAAAATCTATATGGCTCCCGAGCAATAGGATGCTGAATTTGCATTAAGATAGCGTTTAATAAGTGCACTTACGAGTTCAACGGACTTTTCATTGAATTTTATTATATTTTATCCGAATTCATGGCACCGCCAAGTGACAATATGAACGATTTGCTACAGCAGATTGCGAAAATATCACCCTGGGATATTTATAAAGTGTGTATTTTTCAAATTATGCACTTGCCAATGGCCGCAGGGATATATAAAGCTTTATGCGCACTTCTGGTATGTCTTACGTGTACTAGTATTGCAAAAAAAAAATTTTTATGGCTCCCGAGCAATAGGATGCTGAATTTGCATTAAGATAGCGTTTAATAAGTGCACTTACGAGTTCAGCGGACTTTTCATTGAATTTTATTATATTTTATCCGAATTCATGGCACCGCCAAGTGACAATATGAACGATTTGCTACAGCAGATTGCGGAAATATCACCCTGGGATATTTATAAAGTGTGTATTTTTCAAATTATGCACTTGCCAAGGGCCACAGAAAAATATGAACCTTTATGTGCACTTCTTGTGTGTCTTACGTGTACTAGTATTGCAAAAGAAAAATCTTTATGGCTACCGAGCAATAGGATGCTGAATTTGCATTAAGATAGCGTTTAATAAGAGCACTTACGAGTTCAGCGGACTTTTCATTGAATTTTATTATATTTTATCCGAATTCATGGCTCCCCCAAGTGACAATATGAACGATTTGCTACAGCAGATTGCGGGAATATCACCCTGGGATATTTATAAAGTGTGTATTTTTCAAATTATGCACTTCCCAAGGGCCACAGAAAAATATGAACCTTTATGTGCACTTCTTGTGTGTCTTACGTGTACTAGTATTGCAAAAGAAAAATCTTTATGGCTCCCGAGCAATAGGATGCTGAATTTGCATTAAGATAGCGTTTAATAAGTGCACTTACGAGTTCAGCGGACTTTTCATTGAATTTTATTATATTTTATCCGAATTCATGGCACCGCCAAGTGACAATATGAACGATTTGCTACAGCAGACTGCGGAAATATCACCCTGGGATATTTACAAAGTGTGTATTTTTCAAATTATGCACTTGCCAAGGGCCACAGAAAAATATGAACCTTTATGTGCACTTCTTGTGTGTCTTACGTGTACTAGTATTGCAAAAGAAAAATATTTATCGCTCCCCAGCAATAGGATGCTGAATTTGCATTAAGATAGCGTTTAATAAGAGCACTTACGGGTTCAGCGGACTTTTCATTGAATTTTATTATATTTTATCCGAATTCATGGCACCGCCAAGTGACAATATGAACGATTTGCTACAGCAGATTGCGGAAATATCACCCTGGGATATTTATAAAGTGTGTATTTTTCAAATTATGCACTTGCCAAGGGCCACAGAAAAATGTGAACCTTTATGTGCACTTCTTGTGTGTCTTACGTGTACTAGTATTGCAAAAGAAAAATATTTATCGCTCCCGAGCAATAGGATGCTGAATTTGCATTAAGATAGCGTTTAATAAGAGCACTTACGAGTTCAGCGGACTTTTCATTGAATTTTATTATATTTTATCCGAATTCATGGCTCCCCCAAGTGACAATATGAACGATTTGCTACAGCAGATTGCGGAAATATCACCCTGGGATATTTATAAAGTGTGTATTTTTCAAATTATGCACTTGCCAATGGCCGCAGGGATATATAAAGCTTTATGCGCACTTCTGGTATGTCTTACGTGTACTAGTATTGCAAAAAAAAAATCTTTATGGCTCCCGAGCAATAGGATGCTGACTTTGCATTAAGATAGCGTTTAATAAGTGCACTTACGAGTTCAGCGGAGTTTTCATTGAATTTTATTATATTTTATCCGAATTCATGGCTCCCCCAAGTGACAATATAAACGATTTGCTACAGCAGATTGCGGAAATATCACCCTGGGATATTTATAAGGTGTGTATTTTTCAAATTATGCACTTGCCAATGGCCGCAGGGATATATAAAGCTTTATGCGCACTTCAGGTATGTCTTACGTGTACTAGTATTGCAAAAAAAAATCTTTATGGCTCCCGAGCAATAGGATGCTGAATTTGCATTAATATAGCGTTTAATAAGAGCACTTACGAGTTCAGCGGACTTTTCATTGAATTTTATTATATTTTATCCGAATTCATGGCTCCCCCAAGTGACAATATGAACGATTTGCTACAGCAGATTGCGTAAATATCACCCTGGGATATTTATAAAGTGTGTATTTTTCAAATTACGCACTTGCCAATGGCCGCAGAGATATATAAAGCTTTATGCGCATTTCTGGTATGTCTTACGTGTACTAGTATTGCAAAAAAAAAAATCTTTATGGCTCCCGAGCAATAGGATGCTGAATTTGCATTAAGATAGCGTTTAATAAGTGCACTTACGAGTTCAGCGGACTTTTCATTGAATTTTATTATATTTTATCCGAATTCATGGCACCGCCAAGTGACAATATGAACGATTTGCTACAGCAGATTGCGGAAATATCACCCTGGGATATTTATAAAGTGTGTATTTTTCAAATTATGCACTTGCCAATGGCCGCAGGGATATATAAAGCTTTATGCGCACTTCTGGTATGTCTTACGTGTACTAGTATTGCAAAAGAAAAATCTTTATGGCTCCCGAGCAATAGGATGCTGAATTTGCATTAAGATAGCGTTTAATAAGTGCACTTACGAGTTCAGCGGACTTTTCATTGAATTTTATTATATTTTATCCGAATTCATGGCACCGCCAAGTGACAATATGAACGATTTGCTACAGCAGATTGCGGAAATATCACCCTGGGATATTTATAAAGTGTGTATTTTTCAAATTATGCACTTGCCAAGGGCCACAGAAAAATATGAAGCTTTATGTGCACTTCTTGTGTGTCTTACGTGTACTAGTATTGCAAAAGAAAAATCTTTATGGCTCCCGAGCAATAGGATGCTGAATTTGCATTAAGATAGCGTTTAATAAGAGCACTTACGAGTTCAGCGGACTTTTCATTGAATTTTATTATATTTTATCCGAATTCATGGCTCCCCCAAGTGACAATATGAACGATTTGCTACAGCAGATTGCGGGAATATCACCCTGGGATATTTATAAAGTGTGTATTTTTCAAATTATGCACTTCCCAAGGGCCACAGAAAAATATGAACCTTTATGTGCACTTCTTGTGTGTCTTACGTGTACTAGTATTGCAAAAGAAAAATCTATATGGCTCCCGAACAATAGGATGCTGAATTTGCATTAAGATAGCGTTTAATAAGTGCACTTACGAGTTCAGCGGACTTTTCATTGAATTTTATTATATTTTATCCGAATTCATGGCACCGCCAAGTGACAATATGAACGATTTGCTACAGCAGATTGCGGAAATATCACCCTGGGATATTTATAAAGTGTGTATTTTTCAAATTATGCACTTGCCAATGGCCGCAGGGATATATAAAGCTTTATGCGCACTTCTGGTATGTCTTACGTGTACTAGTATTGCAAAAAAAAAATCTTTATGGCTCCCGAGCAATAGGATGCTGAATTTGCATTAAGATAGCGTTTAATAAGTGCACTTACGAGTTCAGCGGACTTTTCATTGAATTTTATTATATTTTATCCGAATTCATGGCACCGCCAAGTGACAATATGAACGATTTGCTACAGCAGATTGCGGAAATATCACCCTGGGATATTTATAAAGTGTGTATTTTTCAAATTATGCACTTGCCAAGGGCCACAGAAAAATATGAACCTTTATGTGCACTTCTTGTGTGTCTTACGTGTACTAGTATTGCAAAAGAAAAATCTTTATGGCTCCCGAGCAATAGGATGCTGAATTTGCATTAAGATAGCGTTTAATAAGAGCACTTACGAGTTCAGCGGACTTTTCATTGAATTTTATTATATTTTATCCGAATTCATGGCTCCCCCAAGTGACAATATGAACGATTTGCTACAGCAGATTGCGGGAATATCACCCTGGGATATTTATAAAGTGTGTATTTTTCAAATTATGCACTTCCCAAGGGCCACAGAAAAATATGAACCTTTATGTGCACTTCTTGTGTGTCTTACGTGTACTAGTATTGCAAAAGAAAAATCTTTATGGCTCCCGAGCAATAGGATGCTGAATTTGCATTAAGATAGCGTTTAATAAGTGCACTTACGAGTTCAGCGGACTTTTCATTGAATTTTATTATATTTTATCCGAATTCATGGCACCGCCAAGTGACAATATGAACGATTTGCTACAGCAGACTGCGGAAATATCACCCTGGGATATTTATAAAGTGTGTATTTTTCAAATTATGCACTTGCCAAGGGCCACAGAAAAATATGAACCTTTATGTGCACTTCTTGTGTGTCTTACGTGTACTAGTATTGCAAAAGAAATATATTTATCGCTCCCGATCAATAGGATGCTGAATTTGCATTAAGATAGCGTTTAATAAGAGCACTTACGGGTTCAGCGGACTTTTCATTGAATTTTATTATATTTTATCCGAATTCATGGCACCGCCAAGTGACAATATGAACGATTTGCTACAGCAGATTGCGGAAATATCACCCTGGGATATTTATAAAGTGTGTATTTTTCAAATTATGCACTTGCCAAGGGCCACAGAAAAATATGAACCTTTATGTGCACTTCTTGTGTGTCTTACGTGTACTAGTATTGCAAAAGAAAAATCTTTATGGCTCCCGAGCAATAGGATGCTGAATTTGCATTAAGATAGCGTTTAATAAGAGCACTTACGAGTTCAGCGGACTTTTCATTGAATTTTATTATATTTTATCCGAATTCATGGCTCCCCCAAGTGACAATATGAACGATTTGCTACAGCAGATTGCGGAAATATCACCCTGGGATATTTATAAAGTGTGTATTTTTCAAATTATGCACTTGCCAAGGGCCACAGAAAAATATGAACCTTTATGTGCACTTCTTGTGTGTCTTACGTGTACTAGTATTGCAAAAGAAAAATATTTATCGCTCCCGAGCAATAGGATGCTGAATTTGCGTTAAGATAGCGTTTAATAAGAGCACTTACGAGTTCAGCGGACTTTTCATTGAATTTTATTATATTTTATCCGAATTCATGGCTCCCCCAAGTGACAATATGAACGATTTGCTACAGTAGATTGCGGAAATATCACCCTGGGATATTTATAAAGTGTGTATTTTTCAAATTATGCACTTGCCAATGGCCGCAGGGATATATAAAGCTTTATGCGCACTTCTGGTATGTCTTACGTGTACTAGTATTGCAAAAAAAAAATCTTTATGGATCCCGAGCAATAGGATGCTGAATTTGCATTAAGATAGCGTTTAATAACTGCACTTACGAGTTCAGCGGACTTTTCATTGAATTTTATTATATTTTATCCGAATTCATGGCACCGCCAAGTGACAATATGAACGATTTGCTACAGCAGATTGCGGAAATATTACCCTGGGATATTTATAAAGTGTGTATCTTTCAAATTATGCACTTGCCAATGGCCGCAGGGATATATAAAGCTTTATGCGCACTTCTGGTATGTCTTACGTGTACTAGTATTGCAAAAAAAAAATCTTTATGGCTCCCGAGCAATAGGATGCTGACTTTGCATTAAGATAGCGTTTAATAAGTGCACTTACGAGTTCAGCGGAGTTTTCATTGAATTTTATTATATTTTATCCGAATTCATGGCTCCCCCAAGTGACAATATGAACGATTTGCTACAGCAGATTGCGGAAATATCACCCTGGGATATTTATAAGGTGTGTATTTTTCAAATTATGCACTTGCCAATGGCCGCAGGGATATATAAAGCTTTATGCGCACTTCTGGTATGTCTTACGTGTACTAGTATTGCAAAAAAAAATCTTTATGGCTCCCGAGCAATAGGATGCTGAATTTGCATTAAGATAGCGTTTAATAAGAGCACTTACGAGTTCAGCGGACTTTTCATTGAATTTTATTATATTTTATCCGAATTCATGGCTCCCCCAAGTGACAATATGAACGATTTGCTACAGCAGATTGCGGAAATATCACCCTGGGATATTTATAAGGTGTGTATTTTTCAAATTATGCACTTGCCAATGGCCGCAGGGATATATAAAGCTTTATGCGCACTTCTGGTATGTCTTACGTGTACTAGTATTGCAAAAAAAAATCTTTATGGCTCCCGAGCAATAGGATGCTGAATTTGCATTAAGATAGCGTTTAATAAGAGCACTTACGAGTTCAGCGGACTTTTCATTGAATTTTATTATATTTTATCCGAATTCATGGCTCCCCCAAGTGACAATATGAACGATTTGCTACAGCAGATTGCGGAAATATCACCCTGGGATATTTATAAGGTGTGTATTTTTCAAATTATGCACTTGCCAATGGCCGCAGGGATATATAAAGCTTTATGCGCACTTTTGGTATGTCTTACGTGTACTAGTATTGCAAAAAAAAATCTTTATGGCTCCCGAGCAATAGGATGCTGAATTTGCATTAAGATAGCGTTTAATAAGAGCACTTACGAGTTCAGCGGACTTTTCATTGAATTTTATTATATTTTATCCGAATTCATGGCTCCCCCAAGTGACAATATGAACGATTTGCTACAGCAGATTGCGGAAATATCACCCTGGGATATTTATAAAGTGTGTATTTTTCAAATTATGCACTTGCCAATGGCCGCAGGGATATATAAAGCTTTATGCGCACTTCTGGTATGTCTTACGTGTACTAGTATTGCAAAAAAAAAATCTTTATGGCTCCCGAGCAATAGGATGCTGACTTTGCATTAAGATAGCGTTTAATAAGTGCACTTACGAGTTCAGCGGAGTTTTCATTGAATTTTATTATATTTTATCCGAATTCATGGCTCCCCCAAGTGACAATATGAACGATTTGCTACAGCAGATTGCGGAAATATCACCCTGGGATATTTATAAGGTGTGTATTTTTCAAATTATGCACTTGCCAATGGCCGCAGGGATATATAAAGCTTTATGCGTACTTCTGGTATGTCTTACGTGTACTAGTATTGCAAAAAAAAATCTTTATGGCTCCCGAGCAATAGGATGCTGAATTTGCATTAAGATAGCGTTTAATAAGAGCACTTACGAGTTCAGCGGACTTTTCATTGAATTTTATTATATTTTATCCGAATTCATGGCTCCCCCAAGTGACAATATGAACGATTTGCTACAGCAGATTGCGGAAATATCACCCTGGGATATTTATAAAGTGTGTATTTTTCAAATTATGCACTTGCCAATGGCCGCAGAGATATATAAAGCTTTATGCGCACTTCTGGTATGTCTTACGTGTACTAGTCTTGCAAAAAAAAAATCTTTATGGCTCCCGAGCAATAGGATGCTGAATTTGCATTAAGATAGCGTTTAATAAGTGCACTTACGAGTTCAGCGGACTTTTCATTGAATTTTATTATATTTTATCCGAATTCATGGCTCCCCCAAGTGACAATATGAACGATTTGCTACAGCAGATTGCGGAAATATCACCCTGGGATATTTATAAGGTGTGTATTTTTCAAATTATGCACTTGCCAATGGCCGCAGCGATATATAAAGCTTTATGCGCACTTCTGGTATGTCTTACGTGTACTAGTATTGCAAAAAAAATCTTTATGGCTCCCGAGCAATAGGATGCTGAATTTGCATTAAGATAGCGTTTAATAAGAGCACTTACGAGTTCAGCGGACTTTTCATTGAATTTTATTATATTTTATCCGAATTCATGGCTCCCCCAAGTGACAATATGAACGATTTGCTACAGCAGATTGCGGAAATATCACCCTGGGATATTTATAAGGTGTGTATTTTTCAAATTATGCACTTGCCAATGGCCGCAGGGATATATAAAGCTTTATGCGCACTTCTGGTATGTCTTACATGTACTAGTATTGCAAAAAAAAATCCTTATGTCTCCCGAGCAATAGGATGCTGAATTTGCATTAAGATAGCGTTTAATAAGAGCACTTACGAATTCAGGTGACTTTTCATTGAATTTTATTATATTTTATCCGAATTCATGGCTCCCCCAAGTGACAATATGAACGATTTGCTACAGCAGATTGCGGAAATATCACCCTGGGATATTTATAAAGTGTGTATTTTTCAAATTATGCACTTGCCAATGGCCGCAGGGATATATAAAGCTTTATCCGCACTTCTGGTATGTCTTACGTGTACTAGTATTGCAAAAAAAAAATCTTTATGGCTCCCGAGCAATAGGATGCTGAATTTGCATTAAGATAGCGTTTAATAAGAGCACTTACGAGTTTAGCGGACTTTTCATTGAATTTTATTATATTTTATCCGAATTCATGGCTCCCCCAAGTGACAATATGAACGATTTGCTACAGCAGATTGCGGAAATATCACCCTGGGATATTTATAAAGTGTGTATTTTTCAAATTATGCACTTGCCAATGGCCGCAGGGATATATAAAGCTTTATGCGCACTTCTGGTATGTCTTACGTGTACTAGTATTGCAAAAAAAAATCTTTATGGCTCCCGAGCAATAGGATGCTGAATTTGCATTAAGATAGCGTTTAATAAGAGCACTTACGAGTTCAGCGGACTTTTCATTGAATTTTATTATATTTTATCCGAATTCATGGCTCCCCCAAGTGACAATATGAACGATTTGCTACAGCAGATTGCGGAAATATCACCCTGGGATATTTATAAAGTGTGTATTTTTCAAATTATGCACTTGCCAATGGCCGCAGAGATATATAAAGCTTTATGCGCACTTCTGGTATGTCTTACGTGTACTAGTCTTGCAAAAAAAAAATCTTTATGGCTCCCGAGCAATAGGATGCTGAATTTGCATTAAGATAGCGTTTAATAAGTGCACTTACGAGTTCAGCGGACTTTTCATTGAATTTTATTATATTTTATCCGAATTCATGGCTCCCCCAAGTGACAATATGAACGATTTGCTACAGCAGATTGCGGAAATATCACCCAGGGATATTTATAAGGTGTGTATTTTTCAAATTATGCACTTGCCAATGGCCGCAGGGATATATAAAGCTTTATGCGCACTTCTGGTATGTCTTACGTGTACTAGTATTGCAAAAAAAATCTTTGTGGCTCCCGAGCAATAGGATGCTGAATTTGCATTAAGATAGCGTTTAATAAGAGCACTTACGAGTTCAGCGGACTTTTCATTGAATTTTATTATATTTTATCCGAATTCATGGCTCCCCCAAGTGACAATATGAACGATTTGCTACAGCAGATTGCGGAAATATCACCCTGGGATATTTATAAGGTGTGTATTTTTCAAATTATGCACTTGCCAATGGCCGCAGGGATATATAAAGCTTTATGCGCACTTCTGGTATGTCTTACGTGTACTAGTATTGCAAAAAAAAATCTTTATGTCTCCCGAGCAATAGGATGCTGAATTTGCATTAAGATAGCGTTTAATAAGAGCACTTACGAATTCAGCGGACTTTTCATTGAATTTTATTATATTTTATCCGAATTCATGGCTCCCCCAAGTGACAATATGAACGATTTGCTACAGCAGATTGCGGAAATATCACCCTGGGATATTTATAAAGTGTGTATTTTTCAAATTATGCACTTGCCAATGGCCGCAGAGATATATAAAGCTTTATGCGCACTTCTGGTATGTCTTACGTGTACTAGTCTTGCAAAAAAAAATCTTTATGGCTCCCGAGCAATAGGATGCTGAATTTGTATTAAGATAGCATTTAATAAGTGCACTTACGAGTTCAGCGGACTTTTCATTGAATTTTATTATATTTTATCCGAATTCATGGCTCCCCCAAGTGACAATATGAACGATTTGCTACAGCAGATTGCGGAAATATCACCCTGGGATATTTATAAGGTGTGTATTTTTCAAATTATGCACTTGCCAATGGCCGCAGGGATATATAAAGCTTTATGCGCACTTCTGGTATGTCTTACGTGTACTAGTATTGCAAAAAAAATCTTTATGGCTCCCGAGCTATAGGATGCTGAATTTGCATTAAGATAGCGTTTAATAAGAGCACTTACGAGTTCAGCGGACTTTTCATTGAATTTTATTATATTTTATCCGAATTCATGGCTCCCCCAAGTGACAATATGAACGATTTGCTACAGCAGATTGCGGAAATATCACCCTGGGATATTTATAAGGTGTGTATTTTTCAAATTATGCACTTGCCAATGGCCGCAGGGATATATAAAGCTTTATGCGCACTTCTGGTATGTCTTACATGTACTAGTATTGCAAAAAAAAATCTTTATGTCTCCCGAGCAATAGGATGCTGAATTTGCATTAAGAT
The DNA here is from genome assembly GCA_940337035.1 of Agriotes lineatus. Taxonomy (NCBI): domain Eukaryota; kingdom Metazoa; phylum Arthropoda; class Insecta; order Coleoptera; family Elateridae; genus Agriotes; species Agriotes lineatus. Next base: position 24,037 of record CALNHX010004440.1, read on the forward strand.
AGCGTTTAATAAGAGCACTTACGAATTCAGCGGACTTTTCATTGAATTTTATTATATTTTATCCGAATTCATGGCTCCCCCAAGTGACAATATGAACGATTTGCTACAGCAGATTGCGGAAATATCACCCTGGGATATTTATAAAGTGTGTATTTTTCAAATTATGCACTTGCCAATGGCCGCAGGGATATATAAAGCTTTATCCGCACTTCTGGTATGTCTTACGTGTACTAGTATTGCAAAAAAAAAATCTTTATGGCTCCCGAGCAATAGGATGCTGAATTTGCATTAAGATAGCGTTTAATAAGAGCACTTACGAGTTCAGCGGACTTTTCGTTGAATTTTATTATATTTTATCCGAATTCATGGCTCCCCCAAGTGACAATATGAACGATTTGCTACAGCAGATTGCGGAAATATCACAATGGGATATTTATAAAGTGTGTATTTTTCAAATTATGCACTTGCCAATGGCCGCAGGGATATATAAAGCTTTATGCGCACTTCTGGTATGTTTTACGTGTACTAGTATTGCAAAAAAAAATCTTTATGGCTCCCGAGCAATAGGATGCTGAATTTGCATTAAGATAGCGTTTAATAAGAGCACTTACGAGTTCAGCGGACTTTTCATTGAATTTTATTATATTTTATCCGAATTCATGGCTCCCCCAAGTGACAATATGAACGATTTGCTACAGCAGATTGCGGAAATATCACCCTGGGATATTTATAAAGTGTGTATTTTTCAAATTATGCACTTGCCAAGGGCCACAGAAAAATATGAAGCTTTATGTGCACTTCTTGTATGTCTTACGTGTACTAGTATTGCAAAAGAAAAATCTTTATGGCTCCCGAGCAATAGGATGCTGAATTTGCATTAAGATAGCGTTTAATAAGTGCACTTACGAGTTCAGCGGACTTTTCATTGAATTTTATTATATTTTATCCGAATTCATGGCTCCCCCAAGTGACAATATGAACGATTTGCTACAGCAGATTGCGGAAATATCACCCTGGGATATTTATAAGGTGTGTATTTTTCAAATTATGCACTTGCCAATGGCCGCAGGGATATATAAAGCTTTATGCGCACTTCTGGTATGTCTTACGTGTACTAGTATTGCAAAAAAAATCTTTATGGCTCCTGAGCAATAGGATGCTGAATTTGCATTAAGATAGCGTTTAATAAGAGCACTTACGAGTTCAGCGGACTTTTCATTGAATTTTATTATATTTTATCCGAATTCATGGCTCCCCCAAGTGACAATATGAACGATTTGCTACAGCAGATTGCGGAAATATCACCCTGGGATATTTATAAGGTGTGTATTTTTCAAATTATGCACTTGCCAATGGCCGCAGGGATATATAAAGCTTTATGCGCACTTCTGGTATGTCTTACGTGTACTAGTATTGCAAAAAAAAATCTTTATGTCTCCCGAGCAATAGGATGCTGAATTTGCATTAAGATAGCGTTTAATAAGAGCACTTACGAATTCAGCGGACTTTTCATTGAATTTTATTATATTTTATCCGAATTCATGGCTCCCCCAAGTGACAATATGAACGATTTGCTACAGCAGATTGCGGAAATATCACCCTGGGATATTTATAAGGTGTGTATTTTTCAAATTATGCACTTGCCAATGGCCGCAGGGATATATAAAGCTTTATGCGCACTTCTGGTATGTCTTACGTGTACTAGTATTGCAAAAAAAAATCTTTATGTCTCCCGAGCAATAGGATGCTGAATTTGCATTAAGATAGCGTTTAATAAGAGCACTTACGAATTCAGCGGACTTTTCATTGAATTTTATTATATTTTATCCGAATTCATGGCTCCCCCAAGTGACAATATGAACGATTTGCTACAGCAGATTGCGGAAATATCACCCTGGGATATTTATAAGGTGTGTATTTTTCAAATTATGCACTTGCCAATGGCCGCAGGGATATATAAAGCTTTATCCGCACTTCTGGTATGTCTTACGTGTACTAGTATTGCAAAAAAAAAAATCTTTATGGCTCCCGAGCAATAGGATGCTGAATTTGCATTAAGATAGCGTTTAATAAGAGCACTTACGAGTTCAGCGGACTTTTCGTTGAATTTTATTATATTTTATCCGAATTCATGGCTCCCCCAAGTGACAATATGAACGATTTGCTACAGCAGATTGCGGAAATATCACAATGGGATATTTATAAAGTGTGTATTTTTCAAATTATGCACTTGCCAATGGCCGCAGGGATATATAAAGCTTTATGCGCACTTCTGGTATGTTTTACGTGTACTAGTATTGCAAAAAAAAATCTTTATGGCTCCCGAGCAATAGGATGCTGAATTTGCATTAAGATAGCGTTTAATAAGAGCACTTACGAGTTCAGCGGACTTTTCATTGAATTTTATTATATTTTATCCGAATTCATGGCTCCCCCAAGTGACAATATGAACGATTTGCTACAGCAGATTGCGGAAATATCACCCTGGGATATTTATAAAGTGTGTATTTTTCAAATTATGCACTTGCCAATGGCCGCAGAGATATATAAAGCTTTATGCGCACTTCTGGTATGTCTTACGTGTACTAGTCTTGCAAAAAAAAAATCTTTATGGCTCCCGAGCAATAGGATGCTGAATTTGCATTAAGATAGCGTTTAATAAGTGCACTTACGAGTTCAGCGGACTTTTCATTGAATTTTATTATATTTTATCCGAATTCATGGCTCCCCCAAGTGACAATATGAACGATTTGCTACAGCAGATTGCGGAAATATCACCCTGGGATATTTATAAGGTGTGTATTTTTCAAATTATGCACTTGCCAATGGCCGCAGGGATATATAAAGCTTTATGCGCACTTCTGGTATGTCTTACGTGTACTAGTATTGCAAAAAAAAATCTTTATGTCTCCCGAGCAATAGGATGCTGAATTTGCATTAAGATAGCGTTTAATAAGAGCACTTACGAATTCAGCGGACTTTTCATTGAATTTTATTATATTTTATCCGAATTCATGGCTCCCCCAAGTGACAATATGAACGATTTGCAACAGCAGATTGCGGAAATATCACCCTGGGATATTTATAAGGTGTGTATTTTTCAAATTATGCACTTGCCAATGGCCGCAGGGATATATAAAGCTTTATGCGCACTTCTGGTATGTCTTACGTGTACTAGTATTGCAAAAAAAAATCTTTATGTCTCCCGAGCAATAGGATGCTGAATTTGCATTAAGATAGCGTTTAATAAGAGCACTTACGAATTCAGCGGACTTTTCATTGAATTTTATTATATTTTATCCGAATTCATGGCTCCCCCAAGTGACAATATGAACGATTTGCTACAGCAGATTGCGGAAATATCACCCTGGGATATTTATAAAGTGTGTATTTTTCAAATTATGCACTTGCCAATGGCCGCAGGGATATATAAAGCTTTATCCGCACTTCTGGTATGTCTTATGTGTACTAGTATTGCAAAAAAAATCTTTATGGCTCCCGAGCAATAGGATGCTGAATTTGCATTAAGATAGCGTTTAATAAGAGCACTTACGAGTTCAGCGGACTTTTCATTGAATTTTATTATATTTTATCCGAATTCATGGCTCCCCCAAGTGACAATATGAACGATTTGCTACAGCAGATTGCGGAAATATCACCCTGGGATATTTATAAAGTGTGTATTTTTCAAATTATGCACTTGCCAATGGCCGCAGGAATATATAAAGCTTTATGCGCACTTCTGGTATGTCTTACGTGTACTAGTATTGCAAAAAAAAAATCTTTATGGCTCCCGAGCAATAGGATGCTGAATTTGCATTAAGATAGCGTTTAATAAGAGCACTTACGAGTTCAGTGGACTTTTCATTGAATTTTATTATATTTTATCCGAATTCATGGCTCCCCCAAGTGACAATATGAACGATTTGCTACAGCAGATTGCGGAAATATCACCCTGGGATATTTATAAAGTGTGTATTTTTCAAATTATGCACTTGGGCTCCCGAGCAATAGGATGCTGAATTTGCATTAAGATAGCGTTTAATAAGTGCACTTACGAGTTCAGCGGACTTTTCATTGAATTTTATTATATTTTATCCGAATTCATGGCACCGCCAAGTGACAATATGAACGATTTGCTACAGCAGATTGCGGAAATATCACCCTGGGATATTTATAAATTGTGTATTTTTCAAATTATGCACTTGCCAAGGGCCACAGAAAAATATGAAGCTTTATGTGCACTTCTTGTGTGTCTTACGTGTACTAGTATTGCAAAAGAAAAATCTTTATGGCTCCCGAGCAATAGGATGCTGAATTTGCATTAAGATAGCGTTTAATAAGTGCACTTACGAGTTCAGCGGACTTTTCATTGAATTTTATTATATTTTATCCGAATTCATGGCACCGCCAAGTGACAATATGAACGATTTGCTACAGCAGATTGCGGAAATATCACCCTGGGATATTTATAAAGTGTGTATTTTTCAAATTATGCACTTGCCAAGGGCCACAGAAAAATATGAACCTTTATGTGCACTTCTTGTGTGTCTTACGTGTACTAGTATTGCAAAAGAAAAATCTTTATGGCTCCCGAGCAATAGGATGCTGAATTTGCATTAAGATAGCGTTTAATAAGAGCACTTACGAGTTCAGCGAACTTTTCATCAAATTTTATTATATTTTATTCGAATTCATGGCTCCCCCAAGTGACAATATGAACGATTTGCTACAGCAGATTGCGGAAATATCACCCTGGGATATTTATAAAGTGTGTATTTTTCAAATTATGCACTTGCCAAGGGCCACAGAAAAATATGAACCTTTATGTGCACTTCTTGTGTGTCTTACGTGTACTAGTATTGCAAAAGAAAAATCTTTATGGCTCCCGAGCAATAGGATGCTGAATTTGCATTAAGATAGCGTTTAATAAGAGCACTTACGTTTAGACATTTAGGTATTTGGACACATTTACTTAGACATTTAGGCATTTAGGCGGTTAGGAATTTAGACATTTAGATATTTAGGCATTTAAGTATTTAGGCATTTAAGCATTTATTCATTTGTACATTTAGACATTTAGGCATTTTAGCATTTAGGCATTTAGGCAGTTACACATTTAAGCATTTAAACATTTAGGCATTTAGGCATTTAGGCATTTATACATTTCGGCATTTAGGCATTTAGACATTTAAGTATTTATAAATTTATACATTTAGGCATTTAGGCGTTTAGACGTATAGGCATTTATACGCTTAGGCATATAGGCGTTCAGGCATTTATGCGTTTAAACATTTAGGAATTTAGGGAGTTTTACATTTAGACACCTATGCATTTAGAAATTTAAGCATTTAGACACCTAGGCATTTATACATTTAAACATGTGGTCTCTTATCCATTTAGGCATTTAAGCGTTTAGGCATTTAGGTATTAAACCATTTAGGCATTTAGGCATTTACGCAATTAGGCATTTAGGCATTTAGGCATTTAGACGTTTAGGCATTTCTACATTTACACATGTAGGTCTTTAGGCATTTAGACATTTATATATTAGTCATTAAGCATTTAGGCATTTAGGCATTTAAGCTTTTAGGCATTTAAGCATTTAGATAGTTACGCACTTATACATTTAGGCAGTTAGGTATTTGGACATTTACACATTTAGGCATTTAGGCATTTAGGCACTAAGGCACTTAGTCATACAGACATTTAGGCATTTAGGTATTCGGGCGTTTAGAAATTTAAGAATTTGGCCATTTAGGCATTTTCGTATTTAAGCACTTAGGCATTTAGGCATTTAGACATTTAGGCATTTATACTTTTATACATTTAGGCATTTAGGCATTTAGACACTTAGGCATTTATACATTTATACATTTAAGCAATTTGGCGTTTAGGCATTTAGGCATTTAGACATTTAGGCATTTATACTTTTATACATTTAAGCATTTATGCATTTTGACACTTAGGCATTTATACACTTATACATTTAGGCATTTAGGCATGTAGGCCCTTATCAATTTTGCATTTAGGCGTTTAGACACTTAGGCATTTATACATTTATGCATTTAGGCATTTAGACGTGTAGGCTCTTATCAATTTAGGCATTTAGGCATTTAGGCATTTAACGATTTACGCAATTAGGCATTTAGGCATTTAGGCATTTAGACATTTATACATTTAGGCATTTAGCCATTTAGGCATTTAGGCATTTAGGCATTTACGCAATTATTCATTTAGGCTTTTAGTCATAGAGATTATTAAGCATTTATACATTTCAACATGTAGGCTCTTATCCATTTAGGCATTTAGGCTTTTAACCATTTATGCATTTAAGCATTTACGCAATTAAGCATTTAGGCACTTAGGCATTTATACATTTATACATTTAGGCATTTAGGCATTTTGACATGTAGGCTCTTATAAATTTAGGCATTTACGCAATTAGGCATTTAATCATTTAGGCAATTAGACATTTAGGCATTTATACATTTAACCATTTTGGCATTTAGGCACTTAGGCATTTACGCAATTAGGCATTTAAGCATTTAGGTATTCAGACATTTATACATTTAAGCATTTATACACTTAAACATTTAGGCTTTTAGAAATTTAGCCATTCAGGCGTTTAGACATTTGGGCATTTAGGCATGTAGGCATTAGGCATTTAGGCATTTAGGCATTTCGGCATTTAGGCATTTGGGCATTTTGTCATTTATACATTTAGACATTTAGTTATTTAGGCATTTGGACATTTTGGCATTTAGGCATTTAGGAATTTTGGTATTTAAGCATTTAAGCGTTCAGGCACTTGAATATGTAGAAATTTATACGTTTCGGTATCTAGGTATATACGCACTTAGTCATTTAGGTATTTAGACATTTAGGCACTTAGCCATTTAGTCATTTATACATTTAGGCATTTTGGCATTTAGGCATTTGGACATTTAGGCGTTTAGGAATTTAGGCACATAAGCATTTAGGCAATTAGGCATTGAAGCATTTAAGATTTATGCAGTTAAGCATTTAAGCATTTAGACATTTATACATTAGGCATTAAGCATTTAGGCATTTAGGCATTTAAGCATTTAGATATTTACGCATTTATACATTTAGACATTTAGGTATTTAGACATTTACACATTTAGGCACTTAGGCATTAAGGCACTTAGGCATATAAACATTTAGGCATTTATTCATTCGGGCGTTTAGGAATTTAGAAATTTGGCCATCTAGGCACTTTGGTATTTAGACATTTACGCATTTAAGCATTTAGGCATTTAGGGATTAGGCATTTAGACATTTAGGTATTTATACTTTTATACATGTCGGCATTTGGGCATTTAGACATGTAGGCTCTTATCAATTTAGGCATTTAGGCATTTATGCAATTAATCATTTAGGTATTTAGGCATTTAGATATTTAGCCATTTATACATTTAAACATGTAGGCTTTTATTCATTTAGGCATTTAGACTTTTAACCATTTAGGCATTTGGGCATTTACGCAATTAGACATTTAGGCATTTAGGCATTTAAATATTTAGGCATTTATACATTTAAACATGTAGTATCTTATCCATTTAGGCATTTAACCATTTAGGCATTTAGGCATTTACGGAATTATTCATTCAGGCATTTAAGCATTTACATATTTCGGCATTTATACATTTAAACATATAGGCATTTAGGCATTTAGGCATTTAGATATTTAGGCATTTATACATTTAAACATGTAGGATCTTATCCATTTAGGCATTTAACCATTTAGGCATTTACGCAATTATTCATTCAGGCATTTAAGCATTTACATATTTCGGCATTTATACATTTAAACATATAGGCATTTAGGCCTTTAGGCATTTATACAATTAGGCCTTTTAACATTTAGGCATTTAGACATTTAGGCATTTATAAATTTATACATTTAGACATTTAGGCGTTTTGACGTTTAGGCATTTATACATTTAGGCATTTAGGCGTTTAGGCATTTAAACGTTTAATAATTTAAGCATTTAGGCATTTAGGCATTTTGACACCTATACATTTAGACATTTAGGCATTTATACAGTAAAACATGTAGGCTTTTATACATTTAGGCATTTAGGCATTTAGTCATTTAGGCATTCGGGCATTTATACATTTAGGCAGTTAAGCATTTAAGCATTTAGACATTTAAGAATTTATACGTTTAGACATTTAGGTATTTGGACACATATACTTAGACATTTAGGCATTTAGGCGGTTAGAAATTTAGACATTTAAATATTTAGGCATTTAAGTATTTAGGCATTTAAGCATTTATTCATTTGTACATTTAGACATTTAGGCATTTTAGCATTTAGGCATTTAGGCAGTTACACATTTAAGCATTTAAACATTTAGGCATTTAGGCATTTATACATTTCGGCATTTAGGCATTTAGACATTTAAGTATTTATAAATTTATACATTTAGGCATTTAGGCGTTTAGACGTATAGGCATTTATACACTTAGGCATATAGGCGTTTAGGCATTTATGCGTTTAAACATTTAGGAATTTTAGGAGTTTTACATTTAGACACCTATGCATTTAGGCATTTAAGCATTTAGACACCTAGGCATTTATACATTTAAACATGTGGTCTCTTATCCATTTAGGCATTTAAGCGTTTAGGCATTTAGGTATTAAACCATTTAGGCATTTAGGCATTTACGCAATTAGGCATTTAGTCATTTAGGCATTTAGACGTTTAGGCATTTCTACATTTACACATGTAGGTCTTTAGGCATTTAGACATTTATATATTAGTCATTAAGCATTTAGGCATTTAGGCATTTAAGCTTTTAGGCATTTAAGCATTTAGATAGTTACGCACTTATACATTTAGGCAGTTAGGTATTTGGACATTTACACATTTAGGCATTTAGGCATTTAGGCACTAAGGCACTTAGTCATACAGACATTTAGGCATTTAGGTATTCGGGCGTTTAGAAATTTAAGAATTTGGCCATTTAGGCATTTTCGTATTTAAGCACTTAGGCATTTAGGCATTTAGACATTTAGGCATTTATACTTTTATACATTTAGGCATTTAGACACTTAGGCATTTATACATTTATACATTTAAGCAGTTTGGCGTTTAGGCATTTAGGCATTTAGACATTTAGGCATTTATACTTTTATACATTTAAGCATTTATGCATTCTGACACTTAGGCATTTAAACACTTATACATTTAGGCATTTAGGCATGTAGGCCCTTATCAATTTTGCATTTAGGCGTTTAGACACTTAGGCATTTATACATTTATGCATTTAGGCATTTAGACGTGTAGGCTCTTATCAATTTAGGCATTTAGGCATTTAGGCATTTAACGATTTACGCAATTAGGCGTTTAGGCATTTGGGCATTTAGACATTTATACATTTAGGCATTTAGCCATTTAGGCATTTAGGCATTTACGCAATTATTCATTTAGGCTTTTAGTCATATAGATTATTAAGCATTTATACATTTCAACATGTAGGCTCTTATCCATTTAGGCATTTAGGCTTTTAACCATTTAGGCATTTAAGCATTTACGCAATTAAGCATTTAGGCACTTAGGCATTTAGACATTTAAGCATTTATACATTTAAGCATTTAGGCTTTTAGAAATTTAGCCATTTAGGCGTTTAGACATTTGGGCATTTAGGCATGTAGGCATTAGGCATTTAGGCATTTAGGCATTTAGGCATTTAGACACTTATATATTTAGGCATTTAGGCATTTAGGCATTTAGACATTTATACATTTAAGCATTTATACATTTAAGCATTTAGGCATTTAGGCACTTAGGCATTTACGCAATTAGGCATTTAGGCATTTAGGCAATTAGACATTTATACATTTAGGCATTTAACCATTTAGGCATTTAGGCATTTAGGCATTTACGCAATTAGGCATTTAGGCATTTATGCATTTAGGCATTTAGACATTTGTACATTTAAGAATTTATACACTTAAACATTTAGGCTTTTAGAAATTTAGCCATTCAGGCGTTTAGACATTTGGGCATTTAGGCATGTAGGCATTAGGCATTTAGGCATTTAGCCATTTCGGCATTTAGGCATTTGGGCATTTTGTCATTTATACATTTAGACATTTAGGTATTTAGGCATTTGGACATTTTGGCATTTAGGCATTTAGGAATTTTGGTATTTAAGCATTTAAGCGTACAGGCATTTAAATATGTAGAAATTTATACGTTTCGGCATTTAGGTATATACGCACTTAGTCATTTAGGCATTTAGACATTTAGGCACTTAGCCATTTAGTCATTTATACATTTAGGCATTTTGGCATTTAGGCATTTGGACATTTAGGCATTTAGTCATTTAGCCATTTAGGCATTTAAGAATTTAAGCGTTTAGGCATTTACGCATTTAGGCATTTAGACATTTACGCATTTAGGCATTTAGGCATTTAGGCATTTAGGCATTTAGGCATTTAAGCATTTAGATATTTACGCATTTATATATTTAGACATTTAGGTATTTAGACATTTACACATTTAGGCACTTAGGCACTAAGGCATTTAGGCATATAGACATTTAGGCATTTATTCATTCGGGCGTTTAGGAATTTAGGAATTTGGCCATCTAGGCACTTTGGTATTTAGACATTTACGCATTTAAGCGGTAAGGCATTTAGGATTAGGCATTTAGACATTTAGGTATTTATACTTTTATACATTTCGGAATTTAGGCATTTACACACTTCGGCATTTATACATTTATACATTTAGGCATCTAGGCATTTTGACATGTAGGCTCTTATCAATTTAGGCATTTAGGCATTTAGGCATTTACGCAATTAGGCATTTAATCATTTAAGCAATTAGACATTTAGACATTTATACATTTAACCGTTTTGGCATTTAGGCACTTAGGCATTTACGCAATTAGGCATTTAAGCATTTAGGCATTCAGATATTTATACATTTAAGCATTTATACACTTAAACATTTAGGCTTTTAGAAATTTAGCCATTCAGGCATTTAGACATTTGGGCATTTAGGCATGTAGGCATTAGGCATTTAGGCATTTAGGCATTTCGGCATTTAGGCATTTGGGCATTTAGTCATTTATACATTTAGACATTTACGTATTTAGGCATTTGGACATTTTGGCATTTAGGCATTTAGGAATTTTGGTATTTAAGCATTTAAGCGTTCAGGCACTTAAATATGTAGAAATTTATACGTTTCGGCATTTAGGTATATACGCACTTAGTCTTTTAGGCATTTAGACATTTAGGCACTTAGCCATTTAGTCATTTATACATTTAGGCATTTTGGCATTTAGGCATTTGGACATTTAGGCACTTAGGCATTTAGGGATTTAAGCCTTTAGGCAATTAGGCATTTAAGCATTTTAGATTTATGCAGTTAGGCATTTAAGCATTTAGACATTTATACATTAGGCATTAAGCATTTAGGCATTTAGGCATTTAGGCGTTTAGGCATTTAAGCATTTAGATATTTACGCATTTATACATTTAGACATTTAGGTATTTAGACATTTACACATTTAGGCACTTAGGCATTAAGGCACTTAGGCATATAGACATTTAGGCATTTATTCATTCGGGCGTTTAGGAATTTAGAAATTTGGCCATCTAGGCACTTTGGTATTTAGACATTTACGCATTTAAGCATTTAGGCATTTAGGGATTAGGCATTTAGGCATTTAGGCATTTAAGCATTTATACATTTAGGCAGTTAGTCATTTAAGCATTTAGACATTTAGCATTTATACATTTAGGCATTTAAGCATTTAAACATTTAGGAAATTAGGCATTTAATCATTTATACATTTAGGCATTTAGGCATTTAAGCATTTAGGAAATTAGGCATTTAAGCATTTATACATTTAGGCAGTTAGGCATTTAAGCATTTACACATTTAAGAATTTAGGCAGTTATGCATTTAAGCATTTAGGTACTTCGACACTTACACATTTAGGCATTTAGGCATTTAGGCACTTGGCGTATAGACATTTAGGAATTTAGGTATTTGGGCGTTTAGGCATCTAGGAATTTGGCCATCTAAGCATTTAGACACTTAGTCATTTAGGCATTTAGGCATTTAGGCATTAGGCAGTTAGACATTTATGCATTTAAACATTTAGGCATTTAGGCAATTAGGCATTTAGGCATTTAGACATTTATACAATTAGGCATTTGAACATTTAGGCATTTAGACATATAAGCTTTTATAAATTTATACATTTAGACATTTAGGCATTTAGACGTTTAGGCATTTATACATTTAGGCATTTAGACGTTTAGGTATTTGGACATTTACACATTTAGGCATTTAGGCATTTAGGCACTTAGGCATATAGACATTTATTCAATAAGGCATTTGGGCGTTTAGGCATCTAGGAATTTGGCCAATTAAGCATTTAGACATTTAGGCATTTAGGCATTTAGTCATATAGATTATTAAGCATTTATACATTTCAACATGTAGGCTCTTATCCATTTAGGCATTTAGGCCTTTAACCATTTAGGCATTTAAGCATTTACGCAATTAAGCATTTAGGCACTTAGGCATTTAGACATTTAAGCATTTATACATTTAAGCATTTAGGCTTTTAGAAATTTAGCCATTTAGGCGTTTAGACATTTGAGCATTTAGGCATGTAGGCATTAGGCATTTAGGCATTTAGGCATTTAGGCATTTAGACACTTATACATTTAGGCATTTAGGCATTTAGGCATTTAGACATTTATACATTTAAGCATTTATACATTTAAGCATTTAGGCATTAAGCACTTAGGCATTTACGCAATTAGGCATTTAGGCATTTAGGCAATTAGACATTTATACATTTAGGCATTTAACCATTTAGGCATTTAGGCATTTAGGCATTTACGCAATTAGGCATTTAGGCATTTATGCATTTAGGCATTTAGACAATTATACATTTAAGAATTTATACACTTAAACATTTAGGCTTTTAGAAATTTAGCCATTCAGGCGTTTAGACATTTGGGCATTTAGGCATGTAGGCATTAGGCATTAGGCATTTAGGCATTTAGGCATTTCGGCATTTAGGCATTTGGGCATTTTGTCATTTATACATTTAGACATTTAGGTATTTAGGCATTTGGACATTTTGGCATTTAGGCATTTAGGAATTTTGGTATTTAAGCATTTAAGCGTTCAGGCATTTAAATATGTAGAAATTTATACGTTTCGGCATTTAGGTATATACGCACTTAGTCATTTAGGCATTTAGACATTTAGGCACTTAGCCATTTAGTCATTTATACATTTAGGCATTTTGGCATTTAGGCATTTGGACATTTAGGCATTTAGTCATTTAGCCATTTAGGAATTTAAGAATTTAAGCGTTTAGGCATTTACGCATTTAGGCATTTAGACATTTACGCATTTAGGCATTTAGGTTTTTAGGCATTTAGACATTTATACATTAGGCATTAAGCATTTAGGCATTTAGGCATTTAGGCATTTAGGCATTTAAGCATTTAGATATTTACGCATTTATATATTTAGACATTTAGGTATTTAGACATTTACACATTTAGGCACTTAGGCATTAAGGCATTTAGGCATATAGACATTTAGGCATTTATTCATTCGGGCGTTTAGGAATTTAGGAATTTGGCCATCTAGGCACTTTGGTATTTAGACATTTACGCATTTAAGCGGTAAGGCATTTAGGGATTAGGCATTTAGGCATTTAGGCATTTAAGCATTTATACATTTAGGCAGTTAGTCATTTAAGCATTTAGACATTTAGCATTTATACATTTAGGCATTTACGCATTTAAGCATTTAGGCAATTAGGCATTTAATCATTTATACATTTAGTCATTTAGGCATTTAAGCATTTAGGCAATTAGGCATTTAAGCATTTATACATTTAGGCAGTTAGACATTTAAGCATTTACACATTTAAGAATTTAGGCAGTTATGCATTTAAGCATTTAGGTACTTCGACACTTACACATTTAGGCATTTAGGCATTAAGGCACTTAGGCCTATAGACATTTAGGAATTTAGGTATTTGGGCGTTTAGGCATCTAGGAATTTGGCCATCTAAGCATTTAGACACTTAGTCATTTAGGCATTTAGGCATTTAGGCATTAGGCAGTTAGACATTTATGCATTTAAACATTTAGGCATTTAGGCAATTAGGCATTTAGGCATTTAGACATTTATACAATTAGGCATTTGAACATTTAGGCATTTAGACATATAAGCTTTTATAAATTTATACATTTAGACATTTAGGCATTTAGACGTTTAGGCATTTATACATTTAGGCATTTAGACGTTTAGGTATTTGGACATTTACACATTTAGGCATTTAGGAATTTAGGCACTTAGGCATATAGACATTTATTCAATAAGGCATTTGGGCGTTTAGGCATCTAGGAATTTGGCCAATTAAGCATTTAGACATTTAGGCATTTAGGCATTTAGGCATTTAGGCATTTAGGCATGAGGCAATTAGACATTTATGTCTCAGACGTCCTAGATGTCCCATATGTCCCTAACGTCCCAGACGTCCTAGAAGTCTCATATGTCCCTAACGTCCCAGACGTCCTAGATGTCCCATATGTCCCTAACGTCCTTGACGTCCCAGACGTCCTAGATGTCTCATATATCCCTAACGGCCCTGACGTCTTAGACGTCCTATATGTTCCTAACTTCTCAGACGTCCCGGATGTCCCTTTTGTCCCTAACGTACCAGATATCCCAGATGTCCCATACGTCCCAGGGGTCCTAGATGTCCCATATGTCTCAAACGTCCCAGACGTCCCAGACGCCCTAGATGTCCCATTTGTCTCATATGTCCCTAACGTCCCAGACGTCCTAGATGTCCTATTTTCATAACGTCGCAGACGTTTCAGATGTCCCAATTATCCCTAACGTCCCAGACGTCTCAGATGTCCCATATGTCTCACATGTCTCTAACGTCCCAGACGTTCCAGATGTCCCACATGTCCCTAACGTCCCAGACGTCTTGGATGTCCCATATGTCTAATATGTCTCTGACGTCGCAGACGTTTCGGATGTTTCAATTATCCCTAACGTCCCAGACGTCTTGGATGTCCCATATGTCTCATATGTCTCTGACGTCGCAGACGTTTCGGATGTTTCAATTATCCCTAACGTCCCAGACGTCCAAGATGTCCCATATGTCCCTAACGTACCAGATGTCCCAGATGTCCCATACGTCCCAGACGCCCTAGATGTCCCATATGCCCCTAACGTCCCAGACGTCCTAGATGTCTCATATGCCCCTAACGTCCCAGACGTCTCAGATGTCCTAGATGTCCCAGACGTCCTAGGTGCTCCATATGTCCCTAACGTCCCAGACGTCCCAGACGTCCTAGATGTCCCATATGTCTCAAACGTCCCAGACGTCTCAGACGCCCTAGATGTCCCATATGTCGCTAACGTCCCAGGTGTCCTAGATGTTCCATATGCCCCTAACGTCCCAGACGTCCTAGATGTCTCATATGCCCCTAACGTCCCAGACGTCTCAGATGTCCTAGATGTCCCAGACGTCCTAGGTGCCCCATATGTTCCTAACGTCCCAGACGTCCCAGACGTCCTAGATGTCCCATATGTCTCTAACGTCCCAGACGTCCTAGATGTCTCCTATACCCCTATCGTCCCAGACTTCCCCGACGTCCCAGTTGTCCTATACGTCCCAAACGTCCTAGATGTTCCATATGTCCCTAACGTCCCAGACGTCCTAGATGTCCCATATGTGCCTAACGTCCCAGACGTCCCAGACGACCTAGATGTTCCATATGTCCCTAACGTGCCAGACGTCCCAGATGTCCCATATGTCTCTAACGTCCAAGACGTCGTAAATGTCCCATATGTCCCCAACGTTTCAGACGTCCTAGATGTCCCATATGTTCCTAACGTCCCAGACGTCTTAGATGTCCCATATGTCCCTAACGTCCCAAACGACCCAGACGTCCTAGATGACCCATATGTCTCTAACGTCCCAGACGTCCTAGATGTCTCATATACCCCTATCGTCCCAGACTTCCCCGACGTCCCAGTTGTCCTATACGTCCCAAACGTCCTAGATGTTCCATATGTACCTAACGTCCCAGACGTCCTAGATGTCCCATATGTGCCTAACGTCCCAGACGTCCCAGACGACCTAGATGTTCCATATGTCCCTAACGTGCCAGACGTCCCAGATGTCCCATATGTCTCTAACGTCCAAGACGTCGTAAATGTCCCATATGTCCCCAACGTTTCAGCCGTCCTAGATGTCCCATATGTTCCTAACGTCCCAGACGTCTTAGATGTCCCATATGTCCCTAACGTCCCAAACGACCCAGACGTCTTAGATGTCCCATATGTCCCTAACGTCCCAAACGACCCAGACGTCCTAGATGTCCCATATGTCCCTAACGTGCCAGACGTCCCAGATGTCCCATATGTCTCTAACGTCCAAGACGTCGTAAATGTCCCATATGTCCCGAACGTTTCAGACGTCCCAGATGTCCCATATGTCTCTATCGTCCCAGACGTCGTAAATGTCCCATATGTCCCCAACGTTTCAGACGTCCTAGATGTCCCATATGTTCCTAACGTTCAAGACGTCTTAGATGTCCCATATGTCTCTAACGTCCCAGACGTCCTAGTTGTCCCACATGTCCCTAACGTCCCAGACGTCTCAGACGTCGCAGACGTCCTAGATGTTTTATATATCACTAAAGTCCTAGACGTTCTAGATGTCCCATATGTCCCTAACGTCCCAGACGTCTTAGATGTCCCATTTGTCCGTAACGTCCCAGACGTCCCAGATGACCCATATGTCCCTAACGTCCCAGACGTCGTAGATATCCCATATGCCCTTAACGTTTCAGACGTCCTAAATGTCCCATATATCCCTAACCTCCCAGACGTCTTAGATGTCCAATATGTCCCTAACGTCCCAGACGCCCTAGTTGTCCCATATGACCCTAACGTCCCAGACGCCCCACACGTCCAAGACGTCCTAGATGTCTTATATATCCCTAACGTCCCAGACGTCCTAGATGTCCAATATGTCCCTAACGCCCCAGACGTCCTAGTTGTCCCATATCTCCCTAACGTCCCAGACGTCCCAGGCGTCCTAGCTGTCTTATATATCCCTAACGTCCCAGACGTCCTAGATGTCCCATATGTCCCTAACGTGACAGACGTCCCAAATGTCTTATATATTCCTAACGTCCCAGACGTCCTAGATGTCTTATATATCCCTAACGTCCCAGACGTCCTTACTGTCCCATATGTCCCTAACATCCCAGACGCCCCAGACGTCCCAGACGTCCTAGATGTCTTATATATCCCTAACGTCCCAGACGTCCTAGATGTTCCATATGTCCCTAACGTCCCAGACGTCCCAGATGTCTTATATATCCCTAACCTCCCAGACGTCCTAGATGTCTTATATATCCCTAACGTACCAGGCGTTGTAGATGTCCAATATGCCCCTAACGTCCCAGACGTCCTTACTGTCCCATATGTCCCTAACGTCCCAGACGCCCCAGACTCAAAGACATCCTAGATGTCTTATATATCCCTACCGTCCTAGACGTCCTAGGTGTCCCATATGTCTTTAATGTCTCAGACGTCCCAGACGTCCTTGATGTCCCATACGTCCCAGACGTCCTAGATGTCCCATATGTATTTAACGTCCCAGACGTCCTAAAAGTCTAATATGTCTCTATCGTCCCAGACGTCCTAGATGTCTCATATGTCCCATATATCCCTAACGTCCCAGACGTCCTAGATGTCCTATATGTCCCTAAAGTCCCTAATGTCCCATATGTCCCATATGTCCCAAACATCCCAGACGTCCTAGATGTCCCATATGTCCTTAACGTCTCAGACTTCCCAGACGTCCTTGATGTCCCATACGTCCCAGACGTCCTAGATGTCCCATATGTATTTAACGTCCCAGACGTCCTAAAAGTCTAATATGTCTCTATCGTCCCAGACGTCCTAGATGTCTCATATGTCCCCGACGTCTTAGACGTCCTAGACGTCCTGTATGTCCCATATATCCCTAACGTCCCAGACGTCCTAGATGTCCTATATGTCCCTAAAGTTCCTAATGTCCCATATGTCCCATATGTCCCAAACGTCCCAGACGTCCCAGTTGTGCCATATATCCCATATGTCCCAAACGTCCCAGACGTTTTAGATGTCCGATATGTCAATAACGTCCCAGACGTCTCAGATGTCCCATATGCCTTTAATGTCCCAGGCGTCCTGGATGTCCCATATGTCCCTAACGTCCCAGACGTCGCAGATGTCCCATATGTCCCAAACGTCCCAGACGTCCCAGTTGTGCCATATATCCCATATGTCCTAAACGTCCCAGACGTTTTAGATGTCCGATATGTCAATAACGTCCCAGACGTCCCAGATGTCTCATATGTCCCTAACGTCCCATACGTCCCAGATGTCGCATCTGTCCCATATGTCCCTAACGTCCCAGACGTCCCAGATGTCGTATGTATCAGTAACATTCCAGGCGTCCCAGATGTTCCACATGTCTCTAACGTCCTAGACGTCCCAGACGTCCCAGATATCCCAGAATTTCCAATCGTCGCAGAGGTCTTAGATGTCCTAGATGTCCCATATGTCCTTAACGTCCCAGACGTCCTAGATGTCTTATATGTCCCAAACGTCCCAAACGTCCCAGATGTCCCATATGTCCTTGACGTCCCATACGTCCCATATGTCCCTAACGTCCCAGGCGTCCTAGATGTCCCATATGACCTTAACGTCCCAGACGTCCCAGACGTCCTAGATGTCCAATATGTCCCCAACGTCCTTGACGTCCCAGACGTCCTAGATGTCCCATATATCCCTAACGTCCCAGACGTCTTAGAGGTCCTATATGTCCCTAACGGCTCAGACGTCCCGGATGTCCCTTATGTCCCTAACGTCCCAGACGTCCGAGATGTCCCATATGTACATAACGTCCCAGACGTCTCAAATTTCCCATATGTCTCTAACGTCCCAGACGTTCTAGATGTCCTATATGTCCCTAACGTCTCAGACGTCCCATATGTCCCTAACGTCCCAGACGTCCCAGATGTCCCATATGTCCTATATGTCCCTAACGTCCCAAACGTCCGAGTTGTTTCATATGTCCCTAACGTCCCAGACGTCCTAGATGTTCCATATGCCTCTAACGTCCCAGACGTCCCAGATGTCCCATATGTCCCTAACGTCCCAGACGTCCTAGATGTCCAATATGTCTCTAACTTCCCAGACGTTCCAGATGTCTCATATGTCCCAAACGTAACAGACGTCCCAGACGTCCCAAATATCCCAGACTTTCCAAACGTCGCAGACGTCTCATATGTCCTAGATGTCCCATATGTCCCTAACGTCCCAGACGTCCTAGATGTCCTATTTCCCTAACGTCGCAGACGTTTCGGATGTTCCAATTATCCCTAACGTCCCAGACGTCTCAGATGTCCCATATGTCTCATATGTCTTTAACGTCCCAGACGTCCCAGATGTCCCATATGTCCCTAACGTCCCAGACGTCTTGGATGTCCCATATGTCTCATATGTCTTTAACGTCCCAGATGTCCTAGATGTCCCATATGCCCCTAACGTCCCAGACGTCCTAGATGTCTCATATGCCCCTAACGTCCCAGACGTCTCAGATGTCCTGGATGTCCCAGACGTCCTAGGAGCTCCATATGTCCCTAACGTCCCAGACGCCCTATATGTCCCATATGTCGCTAACGTCCCAGATGTCCTAGATGTCCCATATGCCCCTAACGTCCCAGACGTCCTAGATGTCTCCTATGCCCCTAACGTCCCAGACGTCTCAGATGTCCTAGATGTCCCAGACGTCCTAGGTGCCCCATATGTCTCTAACGTCCCAGACGTCCTAGATGTCTCATATACCCCTATCGTCCTAGACTTCCCCGACGTCCCAGTTGTCCTATACGTCCCAAACGTCCTAGATGTTCCATATGTCCCTAACGTCCCAGACGTCCTAGATGTCCCATATGTGCCTAACGTCCAAGACGTCCCAGACGACCTAGATGTCTCATATGTCCCTAACGTGCCAGACGTCCTAGTTGTCCCACATGTAGCTAACGTCCCAGACGTCTCAGACGTCGCAGACGTTCTCGATGTTTTATATTCCTAACGTCCTAGACGTTCTAGATGTCCCATATGTCCCTAACGTCCCAGACGTCTTAGATGTCCCATTTGTCCGTAACGTCACAGACGTCCAAGATGTCCCAGATGTCTTATATATCCCTAACGTCCCAGACGTCCTAGATGTCTTATATATCCCTAACGTACCAGACGTCGTAGATGTCCAATATGCCCCTAACGTCCCAGACGTCCTTACTGTCCCATATGTCCCTAACGTCTCAGACGCCCCAGACTCAAAGACATCCTAGATGTCTTATATATCCCTAACGTCCTAGACGTAATAGATGTCCCATATGTCCCTAACGTCCCAGACTTACCAAACGTCCTAGATGTCCTATATGTCCCAAACGTCCCAGACGTCCTAGATGTCCCATATGTATTTAACGTCTCAGACGTGCCAGACGTCCTTGATGTCCCATACGTCCCAGACGTCCTAGATGTCCAATATTTATTTAACGTCCCAGACGTCCTAAAAGTCTAATATGTCTCTATCGTCCCAGACGTCCTAGATGTCTCATATGTCCCCGACGTCCCAGACGTCCTAGACGTCCTATATGTCCCATATATCCCTAACGTCCCAGACGTTCTAGATGTCCTATATGTCCCTAAAGTCCCTAACGTCCCATATGTCCCATATATACCAAACGTCCCAGACGTCCCAGTTGTGCCATATATCACATATGTCCCAAACGTCCCAGACGTTTTAGATGTCCGATATGTCAATAACGTCTCAGACATCTCAGATGTCCCATATGCCTTTAACGTCTCAAGCGTCCTGGATGTCCCATATGTCCCTAACGTCCCAGACGTCCCAGATGTCCCATAAGTCCCAAACGTCCCAGACGTCCCCAGTTGTGCCATATATCCCATATGTCCCAAACGTCCCAGACGTTTTAGATGTCCGATATGTCAATAACGTCCCAGACGTCCCAGATGTCTCATATGTCCCTAACGTCTCATACGTCCTAGATGTCGCATTTGTCCATATGTCCCTAACGTCCCAGACGTCCCAGATGTCCTATGTATCAGTAACGTTCCAGGCGTCCCAGATGTTCCACATGTCTCTAACGTCCTAGACGTCCCAGAAGTCCCAGATATCCCAGACTTTCCAATCGTCGCAGACGTCTCAGATGTCCTAGATGTCCCATATGTCCTTAACGTCCCAGACGTCCTAGATGTCTTATATGTCCCAAACGTCCCAAACGTCCCAGATGTCCCATATGTCCTTAACCTCCCCTACGTCCCAGATGTCCCAGACGTCCCAGACGTCCCATGTGCCCCATATGTCCCTAACGTCCCAGGCGTCCTAGATGTCCCATATGTCCTTAACGTCCCAGACGGCCCAGACGTCCTAGATGTCCAATATGTCCCTAACGTCCTTGACGTCCCAGACGTCCTAGATGTCCCATATATCCCTAACGTCCCAGACGTCTTAGACGTCCTATATGTCCCTAACGTCTCAGACGTCCCGGATGTCCCATATGTCCCTAACGTCCCAGACGTCCCAGATGTCCCATGTGTACATAACGTCCCAGACGTCTCAAATTTCCCATATGTCTCTAACGTCCCAGACGTTCTAGATGTCCTATGTGTCTCTAACGTCTTAGACGTCCCATATGTCCCTAACGTCCCAGACGTCCCAGATGTCCCATATGTCCTATATGTCCCTAACGTCCCAGACGTCCGAATGTTTCATATGTCCCTAACGTCCCAGACGTCCTAGATGTCCCATATGTCTCTAACGTCCCAGACGTCCCAGATGTCCCATATGTCCCTAACGTCCCAGACGTCCTAGATGTCCCATATGTCTCTAACTTCCCAGACGTTCCAGATGTCTCATATGTCCCAAACGTACCAGACGTCCCCAGACGTCTCAGATATCCCAGACTTTCCAAACGTCGCAGACGTCTCAGATGTCGTAGATGTCCCATATGTCTCTAACGTTCCAGACGTCCCAGATATCCCATATGTCCCTAACGTCCCAGACGTCCAAATTGTTGCATATGTCCCTAACGTCCCAGACGTCCTAGATGTCCCATATGTCTCTAACGTCCCAGGCGTCCCTGATGTCTTATATGTCAATAACGTCCCAGACGTCTTAAATGTCCCATAAGTCCCTAACGTCCCAGACGTCCTAGATGTCCCATATGTCTCTAACGTCCCAGACGTCCTTGATGTCCCATATGTCCCTAACGTCCCAGACGCCCTAGATGTCCTATATATCCCTGACGTCCCAGGCGTCCCAGATGTTCCATATGTCCCTAACGTCCCAGACGTCCCAGACGTCCTAGATGTCCCATATGTCCCTAACGTCCTTGACGTCCCAGACGTCCTAGATGTCCCATATATCCCTAACGTCCCAGACGTCTTAGACGTCCTATATGTCCCTAACGTCCTAGACGTCCCAGATGTCCCATGTGTTCCTAACGTCCCAGACGTCTCAAATTTCCCATATGTCCCTAACGTCCCCGAAGTTCTGTATGTCCTATATGTCCCTAACGTCCCAGACGTCCCATATGTCCCTTACGTCCCATACGTCCCAGATGTCCCAGACGTCCCAGACGTCCCAGACGTCCCATTTGTCCCATATGTCCCTAACGTCCCAAACGCCCTAGATGTCCCATATGTCCCTAACGTTCCAGACGTCCCAGAAGTCCTAGATGTTTCATATATCCCTAACGTCCCAGACGTCTTAAACGTCCTATATATCCCTAATGTCTCAGACGTCCCGGATGTCCTTATGTCCCTAACGTCCCAGACGTCCCAGATGTCCCATATGTCCCTAACGTCCCAGACGTCTCAAAATTCCCATATGTAACTAACGTCCCAGACGTTCTAGATGTCCTATATGTCCCTAACGTCCCAGACGTTCCATATGTCCCTAACCTCCCAGACGTCCCAGATGTCCCATATGTCTCATATGTCACTAACGTCTCAGACGTCCGAGTTGTTTCAAATGTCCCTAACGTCCCAGACGTCCTAGATGTCCCATATGTCTCTAACGTCCCAGACGTCCCAGATGTCCCATATGTCTCTAACGTCCCAGACGTCCCAGATGTCTCATATGTCCCAAACGTACCAGACGTCCCAGACGTTCCAGATATCCCAGACTTTCCAAACGTAGCAGACGTCTCAGATGTCCAAGATGTCCCATATGTCTCTAACGGTCCAGACGTCCCAGATGTCACATATGTCCCTAACGTCCCAGGCGTCCCTGATGTCTCATACGTCCCTAACGTCCCAGACGTCCCAGATGTCCCATAAGTCATTAACGTCCCAGACGTCCTAGATGTCCCATATGTCTCTAACGTTCCAGACGTCCCAGATGTGCCATATGTCCGTAACGTCCTAGACGTCTAGATGTCCTATATATTCCTAACGTCCCAGGACGTCCCAGATGTCCCATAAGTCCCTAACGTCCCAGACGTCCTAGATGTCTCATATGTGTCTAACGTCCCAGACGTCCCAGATGTCCCATATGTCCCAAACGTCCCAGACGTCCTAGATGTCCATATGTCTCTAACGTTACAGACGTCCCAGATGTTTCATATGTCCCTAACGTCCCAGACGTCTTAGATGTCCCATATGTCCCTAACGTCCCAGACGTCCTAAATGTCCCATATGTCTTTAACGTCCCAGGCGTCCCTGATGTCTCATATTTCCCTAACGTCCCAGACGTCCCAGATGTCCCATATGACCCTAACGTCCCAGACGTCCTATATGTCCCATATGTCTAACGTCCCAGACGTCCCAGATGTCCCATATGTCCCTAACGTCCCAGACGTCATAAATGTCCTATATATCCCTAACGTCCCAGGCGTTCCAGATGTTCCATATGTCCCTAACGTCCCAGACGTCCTAGATGTCCCATAAGTCTCTAACGTCCCAGACGTCCCAGATGTCCCATATGTCTCTAACGTCCCAGGCGTCCCTGATGTCTCATACGTCCCTAACGTCCCAGACGTCCCAGATGTCCCATAAGTCCCTAACGTCCCAGACGTCCTAGATGTCTCATATGTGTCTAACGTCCCAGACGTCCCAGATGTCCCATATGTCCCTAACGTCCCAGACGTCCTAGATGTCCCATATGTCTCTAACGTTACAGACGTCCCAAATGTTTCATATGTCCTTAACGTCCCAGACGTCTTAGATGTCCCATATGTCCCTAACGTCCCAGACGTCTTAGATGTCCCATATGTCCCTAACGTCCCAGATGTCCTAGATGTCCCATATGCCCCTAACGTCCCAGACGTCCTAGATGTCTCATATGCCCCTAACGTCCCAGACGTCTCAGATGTCCTGGATGTCCCAGACGTCCTAGGTGCTCCATATGTCCCTAACGTCCCAGACGCCCTATATGTCCCATATGTCGCTAACGTCCCAGATGTCTTAGATATCCCATATGCCCCTAACGTCCCAGACGTCCTAGATGTCTCATATGCCCCTAACGTCCCAGACGTCTCAGATGTCCTAGATGTCCCAGACGTCCTAGGTGCCCCATATGTCCCTAACGTCCCAGACGTCCCAGACGTCCTAGATGTCCCATATGTCTCTAACGTCCCAGACGTCCTAGATGTCTCATATACCCCTATCGTCCCAGACTTCCCCGACGTCCCAGTGTCCTATACGTCCCAAACGTCCTAGATGTTCCATATGTCCCTAACGTCCCAGACGTCCTAGATGTCCCATATGTCCCTAACGTCCCAGACGACCCAGACGTCCTAGATGTCCCATATGTCTCTAACGTCCCAGACGTCCTAGAGTCTCATATACCCCTATCGTCCCAGACTTCCCCGACGTCCCAGTTGTCCTATACGTCCCAAACGTCCTAGACGCTCCATATGTCCCTAACGTCCCAGACGTCCTAAATGTCCCATATGTGCCTAACGTCCCAGACGTCCCAGACGACCTAGATGTCTCATATGTCCCTAACGTGCCAGACGTCCTAGTTGTCCCACATGTCCCTAACGTCCCAGACGTCTCAGACGTCGCAGACGTCCTCGATGTTTTATATTCCTAACGTCCTAGACGTTCTAGATGTCCCATATGTCTCTAACGTCCCAGACGTCTTAGATGTCCCATTTGTCCGTAACGTCACAGACGTCCAAGATGTCCCATATGTCTCTAACGTCCCAGACGTCGTAAATGTCCCATATGTCCCCAACGTTTCAGACGTCTAGAGGTCCCATATGTTCCTAACGTCCCAGACGTCTTAGATGTCCCATATGTCCCTAACGTCCCAGACGTCCTAGTTGTCCCACATTTCCCTAACGTCCCAGACGTCTCAGACGTCGCAGACGTCCTCGATGTTTTATATATCCCTAACGTCCTAGACGTTCTAGATGTCCCATATGTCCCTAACGTCCCAGAAGTCTTAGATGTCCCATTTTTCCGTAACGTCACAGACGTCCAAGATGTCCCATATGTCCCTAACGTCCCAGACGTCGTAAATATCCCATATGCCCTTAACGTTTCAGACGTCCTAAATGTCAAATATATCTCTAACGTCCCAGACGTCTTAGATGTCCAATATGTCCCTAACGTCCCAGATGTCCTAGTTGTCCCATATGTCCATATCGTCCCAGACGTCTTAAATGTCCAATATGTCCCTAACGTCCCAGACGTCCTAGATACCTTATATATCCCTAACGTCCCAGACGTCCTAGATGTCCCATATGTCCCTAACGTCCCAGACGTCCTAGATGTCCAATATGTCCCTAACGCCCCAGACGTCCTAGTTGTCCCATATCTCACTAACTTCCCAGACGACCCAGACGTCCCAGACGTCCTAGATGTCTTATATATCCCTAACGTCCCAGACGTCCTAGATGTCCCATATGTCCCTAACGTCCCAGACGTCCCAGATGTCTTATATATCCCTAACGTCCCAGACGTCCTAGATGTCTTATATATCCCTAACGTCTCAGACGTCCTTACTGTCCCATATGTCCCTAACGTCCCAGACGCCCCAGACGCCCCAGACGTCCCAGACGTCCTAGATGTCTTATATATCCCTAACGTCCCAGACGTCCTAGATGTCCCATATGTCTCTAACGTTCCAGACGTCCCAGATGTGCCATATGTCCGTAACGTCCTAGACGTCCTAGATGTCCTATATATTCCTAACGTCCCAGACGTCCCAGATGTCCCATAAGTCCCTAACGTCCCAGACGTCCTAGATGTCTCATATGTGTCTAACGTCCCAGACGTCCCAGATGTCCCATATGTCCCAAACGTCCCAGACGTCCTAGATGTCCCATATGTCTCTAACGTTACAGACGTCCCAGATGTTTCATATGTCCCTAACGTCCCAGACGTCTTAGATGTCCCATATGTCCCTAACGTCCCAGACGTCCTAAATGTCCCATATGTCTTTAACGTCCCAGGCGTCCCTGATGTCTCATATTTCCCTAACGTCCCAGACGTCCCAGATGTCCCATATGACCCTAACGTCCCAGACGTCCTATATGTCCCATATGTCTAACGTCCCAGACGTCCCAGATGTCCCATATGTCCCTAACGTCCCAGACGTCATAAATGTCCTATATATCCCTAACGTCCCAGGCGTTCCAGATGTTCCATATGTCCCTAACGTCCCAGACGTCCTAGATGTCCCATATGTCTCTAACGTCCCAGACGTCCAGATGTCCCATATGTCTCTAACGTCCCAGGCGTCCCCCTGATGTCTCATACGTCCCTAACGTCCCAGACGTCCCAGATGTCCCATAAGTCATTAACGTCACAGACGTCCTAGATGTCCCATATGTCTCTAACGTCCCAGACGTCCCAGATGTCCCATATGTCCGTAACGTCCCAGACGTCCTAGATGTCCTATATATCCCTAACGTCCCAGACGTCCCAGATGTCCCATAAGTCCCTAACGTCCCAGACGTCCTAGATGTCTCATATGTGTCTAACGTCCCAGACGTCCCAGATGTCCCATATGTCCCTAACGTCCCAGACGTCCTAGATGTCCCATATGTCTCTAACGTTACAGACGTCCCAAATGTTTCATATGTCCTTAACGTCCCAGACGTCTTAGATGTCCCATATGTCCTAACGTCCCAGACGTCTTAGATGTCCCATATGTCCCTAACGTCCCAGATGTCCTAGATGTCCCATATGCCCCTAACGTCCCAGACGTCCTAGATGTCTCATATGCCCCTAACGTCCCAGACGTCTCAGATGTCCTGGATGTCCCAGACGTCCTAGGTGCTCCATATGTCCCTAACGTCCCAGACGCCCTATATGTCCCATATGTCGCTAACGTCCCAGATGTCTTAGATATCCCATATGCCCCTAACGTCCCAGACGTCCTAGATGTCTCATATGCCCCTAACGTCCCAGACGTCTCAGATGTCCTAGATGTCCCAGACGTCCTAGGTGCCCCATATGTCCCTAACGTCCCAGACGTCCCAGACGTCCTAGATGTCCCATATGTCTCTAACGTCCCAGACGTCCTAGATGTCTCATATACCCCTATCGTCCCAGACTTCCCCGACGTCCCAGTGTCCTATACGTCCCAAACGTCCTAGATGTTCCATATGTCCCTAACGTCCCAGACGTCC
The DNA here is from genome assembly GCA_940337035.1 of Agriotes lineatus. Lineage (NCBI taxonomy): Eukaryota > Metazoa > Arthropoda > Insecta > Coleoptera > Elateridae > Agriotes > Agriotes lineatus. The sequence goes on from CALNHX010004440.1 coordinate 51,816, forward strand.
TAGATGTCCCATATGTCCCTAACGTCCCAGACGACCCAGACGTCCTAGATGTCCCATATGTCTCTAACGTCCCAGGACGTCCTAGAGTCTCATATACCCCTATCGTCCCAGACTTCCCCGACGTCCCAGTTGTCCTATACGTCCCAAACGTCCTAGATGCTCCATATGTCCCTAACGTCCCAGACGTCCTAAATGTCCCATATGTGCCTAACGTCCAGACGTCCCAGACGACCTAGATGTCTCATATGTCCCTAACGTGCCAGACGTCCTAGTTGTCCCACATGTCCCTAACGTCCCAGACGTCTCAGACGTCGCAGACGTCCTCGATGTTTTATATTCCTAACGTCCTAGACGTTCTAGATGTCCCATACGTCTCTAACGTCCCAGACGTCTTAGATGTCCCATTTGTCCGTAACGTCACAGACGTCCAAGATGTCCCATATGTCTCTAACGTCCCAGACGTCGTAAATGTCCCATATGTCCCCAACGTTTCAGACGTCCTAGAGGTCCCATATGTTCTAACGTCCCAGACGTCTTAGATGTCCCATATGTCCCTAACGTCCCAGACGTCCTAGTTGTCCCACATTTCCCTAACGTCCCAGACGTCTCAGACGTCGCAGACGTCCTCGATGTTTTATATATCCCTAACGTCCTAGACGTTCTAGATGTCCCATATGTCCCTAACGTCCCAGACGTCTTAGATGTCCCATTTTTCCGTAACGTCACAGACGTCCAAGATGTCCCATATGTCCCTAACGTCCCTGACGTCGTAAATATCCCATATGCCCTTAACGTTTCAGACGTCCTAAATGTCAAATATATCTCTAACGTCCCAGACGTCTTAGATGTCCAATATGTCCCTAACGTCCCAGATGTCCTAGTTGTCCCATATGTCCATATCGTCCCAGACGTCTTAAATGTCCAATATGTCCCTAACGTCCCAGACGTCCTAGATACCTTATATATCCCTAACGTCCCAGACGACCTAGATGTCCCATATGTCCCTAACGTCCCAGACGTCCTAGATGTCCAATATGTCCCTAACGCCCCAGACGTCCTAGTTGTCCCATATCTCACTAACTTCCCAGACGACCCAGACGTCCCAGACGTCCTAGATGTCTTATATATCCCTAACGTCCCAGACGTCCTAGATGTCCCATATGTCCCTAACGTCCCAGACGTCCCAGATGTCTTATATATCCCTAACGTCCCAGACGTCCTAGATGTCTTATATATCCCTAACGTCTCAGACGTCCTTACTGTCCCATATGTCCCTAACGTCCCAGACGCCCCAGACGCCCCAGACGTCCCAGACGTCCTAGATGTCTTATATATCCCTAACGTCCCAGACGTCCTAGATGTCCCATATGTCCCTAACGTCCCAGACGTCCCAGATGTCTTATATATCCCTAACGTACCAGACGTCGTAGATGTCCAATATGCCCCTAACGTCCCAGACGTCCTTACTGTCCCATATGTCCCTAACGTTCCAGACGCCCCAGACTCAAAGACATCCTAGATGTCTTATATATCCCTAACGTCCTAGACGTAATAGATGTCCCATATGTCATAACGTCCCAGACTTCCCAAACGTCCTAGATGTCCTATATGTCCCAAACGTCCCAGACGTCCTAGATGTCCCATATGTATTTAACCTCTCAGACGTGCCAGACGTCCTTGATGTCCCATACGTCCCAGACGTCCTAGATGTCCCATATGTATTTAACGTCCCAGACGTTCTAAAAGTCTAATATGTCTCTATCGTCCCAGACGTCCTAGATGGCTCATATGTCCCCGACGTCCCAGACGTCCTAGACGTCCTATATGTCCCATATATCCCTAACGTCCCAGACGTCCTAGATGTCCTATATGTCCCTAAAGTCCCTAATGTCCCATATGTCCCATATGTCCCAAACGTCCCAGACGTCCCAGTTGTGCCATATATCCCATATGTCTCAAACGTCCCAGACGTTTTAGATGTCCGATATGTCAATAACGTCTCAGACATCTCAGATGTCCCATATGCCTTTAACGTCCCAGGCGTCCTAGATGTCCCATATGTCCCTAACGTCCCAGACGTCCCAGATGTCCCATAAGTCCCAAACGTCCCAGACGTCCCAGTTGTGCCATATATCCCATATGTCCCAAACGTCCCAGACGTTTTAGATGTCCGATATGTCAATAACGTCCCAAACGTCCCAGACGTCGCATTTGTCCCATATGTCCCTAACGTCCCAGACGTCCCAGATGTCCTATGTATCAGTATCGTAGCAGGCGTCCCAGATGTTCCACATGTCTCTAACGTCCTAGACGTCCCAGACGTCCCAGATATCCCAGACTTTCCAATCGTCGCAGACGTCTCAAATGTCCTAGATGTCCCATATGTCCTTAACGTCCCAGACGTCCTAGATGTCTTATATGTCCCAAACGTCCCAAACGTCCCAGATGTCCCCATATGTCCTTAACATCCCATACGTCCCAGATGTCCCAGACGTCCCAGACGTCCCATGTGCCCCATATGTCCCTAACGTCCCAGGCGTCCTAGATGTCCCATATGTCCTTAACGTCCCAGACGTCCCAGACGTCCTAGATGTCCTATATGTCCCTAACGTCCTTGACGTCCCAGACGTCCTAGATGTCCCATATATCCCTAACGTCGCAGACGTTTTAGACGTCCTATATGTCCCTAACGTCTCAGACGTCCCGGATGTCCCTTATGTCCCTAACGTCCCAGACGTCCCAGATGTCCCATGTGTACATAACGTCCCAGACGTCTCAAATTTCCCATATGTCTCTAACGTCCCAGACGTTCTAGATGTCCTATATGTCCCTAACGTCTCAGACGTCCCATATGTCCCTAACGTCCCAGACGTCCCAGATGTCCCATATGTCCTATATGTCCCTAACGTCCCAGACGTCCGAGTTGTTTCATATGTCCCTAACGTCCCAGACGTCCTAGATGTCCCATATGTCTCTAACGTCCCAGACGTCCCAGATGTCCCATATGTCCCTAACGTCCCAGACGTCCTAGATGTCCCATATGTCTTTAACTTTCCAGACGTTCCAGATGTCTCATATGTCCCAAACGTACCAGACGTCCAGGACGTCCCAGATATTCCAGACTTTCCAAACGTCGCAGACGTCTCAGATGTCCTAGATGTCCCATATGTCTCTAACGTTCCAGACGTCCCAGATATCCCATATGTCCCTAACGTCCCAGACGTCCAAATTGTTGCATATGTCCCTAACGTCCCAGACGTCCTAGATGTCCCATATGTCTCTAACGTCCCAGGCGTCCCTGATGTCTTATATGTCCCTAACGTCCCAGACGTCTTAAATGTCCCATAAGTCCCCTAACGTCCCAGACGTCCTAGATGTCGATATGTCTCTAACGTCCCAGACGTCCTAGATGTCCCATATGTCCCTAACGTCCCAGACGTCCTAGATGTCCTATATATCCCTAACGTCCCAGGCGTCCCAGATGTTCCATATGTCCCTAACGTCCCAGACGTCCCAGACGTCCTAGGTGTCCCATATATCCCTAACGTCCCAGACGTCTTAGACGTCCTATATGTCCCTAACGTCTCAGACGTCCCGGATGTCTCTTATGTCCCTAACGTCCTAGACGTCCCAGATGTCCCATGTGTTCCTAACGTCCCAGACGTCTCAAATTTCCCATATGTCCCTAACGTCCCAGAAGTTCTATATGTCCTATATGTCCCTAACGTCCCAGACGTCCCATATGTCCCTAACGTTCCAGACGTCCCATTTGTCCCATATGTCCCTAACGTCCAGGGCGTCCTAGATGTCCCATATGTCCCTAACGTCCCAGACGTCCCAGACGTCCTAGATGTTCCATATATCCCTAACGTCCCAGACGTCTTAAACGTCCTATATATCCCTAATGTCTCAGACGTCCCGGATGTCCTTATGTCCCTAACGTCCCAGACGTCCCAGATGTCCCATATGTCCCTAACGTCCCAGACGTCTCAAAATTCCCATATGTAACTAACGTCCCAGACGTTCTAGATGTCCTATATGTCCCTAACGTCCCAGACGTTCCATATGTTCCTAACGTCCCAGACGTCCCAGATGTCCCATATGTCTCATATGTCCCTAACGTCTCAGACGTCCGAGTTGTTTCATATGTCCCTAACGTCCCAGACGTCCTAGATGTCCCATATGTCTCTAACGTCCCAGACGTTCCAGATGTCTCAAATGTCCCTAACGTCCCAGACGTCCCAGATGTCTCATATGTCCCAAACGTACCAGACGTCCCAGACGTTCCAGATATCCCAAACTTTCCAAACGTAGCAGACGTCTCAGATGTCCAAGATGTCCCATATGTCTCTAACGGTCCAGACGTCCCAGATGTCACATATGTCCCTAACGGCCCAGACGTCCGAGTTGTTTCATTAGTCCCTAACGTCCCAGACGTCCTAGATGTCCCATATGTCTCTAACGTCCCAGGCGTCCCTGATGTCTCATACGTCCCTAACGTCCCAGACGTCCCAGATGTCCGATAAGTCATTAACGTCACAGACGTCCTAGATGTCCCATATGTCTCTAACGTTCCAGACGTCCCAGATGTCCCATATGTCCGTAACGTCCCAGACGTCCTAGATGTCCTATATATCCCTAACGTCCCAGACGTCCTAGATGTCCATAAGTCCCTAACGTCCCAGACGTCCTAGATGTCTCATATGTGTCTAACGTCCCAGACGTCCCAGATGTCCCATATGACCCAAACGTCCCAGACGTCCTAGCTGTCCCATATGTCTCTAACGTTACAGACGTCCCAGATGTTTCATATGTCCCTAACGTCCCAGACGTCTTAGATTGTCCCATATGTCCCCTAACGTCCCAGACGTCCTAAATGTCCCATATGTCTTTAACGTCCCAGGCGTCCCTGATGTCTCATATGTCCCTAACGTCCCAGACTTCCCAGATGTCCCATATGTCCCTAACGTCCCAGACGTCCTATATGTCCCATATGTCTAACGTCCCAGACGTCCCAGATGTCCCATATGTCCCTAACGTCCCAGACGTCATAATGTCCTATATATCCCTAACGTCCCAGGCGTTCCAGATGTTCCATATGTCCCTAACGTCCCAGACGTCCTAGATGCCCCATATGTCCTCTAACGTCCCAGGCGTCCCTGATGTCTCATATGCCCTTAACGTCCCATACGTCCCAGATGTCCCATATGTCTTTAACGTCCCAGACGTCCTAGATGTCCCATATGTCTCTAACGTCCCAGACGTCCCAGATGTCCCATATGTCTCTAACGTCCCAGGCGTCCCTGATGTCTCATACGTCCCTAACGTCCCAGACGTCCCAGATGTCCCATAAGTTATTAACGTCACAGACGTCCTAGATGTCCCATATGTCTCTAACGTCCCAGACGTCCCAGATGTCCCATATGTCCGTAACGTACCAGACGTCCTAGATGTCCTATATATCCCTAACGTCCCAGACGTCCCAGATGTCCCATAAGTCCCTAACGTCCCAGACGTCCTAGATGTCTCATATGTGTCTAACGTCCCAGACGTCCCAGATGTCCCATATGTCCCTAACGTCCCAGACGTCCTAGATGTCCCATATGTCTCTATCGTTACCGACGTCCCAAATGTTTCATATGTCCCTAACGTCCCAGACGTCTTAGATGTCCCATATGTCCCTAACGTCCCAGACGTCCTAAATGTCCCATATGTCTCTAACGTCCCAGGCGTCCCTGATGTCTCATATGTCCCTAACGTCCCAGACGTCGCAGATGTCCCATATGTCCCTAACGTCCCAGACGGCATAGATGTCCTATATATCCCTAACGTCCCAGGCGTTCCAGATGTTTCATATGTCCCTAACGTCCCAGACGTCCTAGATGCCCCATATGTCTCTAACGTCCCAGGCGTCCCTGATGTCTCATATGCCCTTAACGTCCCAGACGTCCCAGATGTCCCATATGTCCCTAACGTCCCAGACGTCCTAGATGTCCCATATGTCTCTAACGTCCCAGACGTCCCAGATGTCCCATATGTCGCTAACGTCCCAGACGTCCTAGATGTCTAATATATCCCTAACGTCCCAGACGTCCTAGATGTCCCATATGTCCCTAACGTCCCAGACGGTTTAGATGTCCCATATGTCCCTAACGTCCCAGACGTCCTAGTTGTCCCACATGTCCCTAACGTCCCAGACGTCCCAGACGTCCTCGATGTTTTATATATTCCTAACGTCCTAGACGTTTTAGATGTTTCATATGTCCCTAACGTCCCAGACGTCTTAGATGTCTCATTTGTCCGTAACGTCCCAGACGTCCCAGATGTCCCATATGTCTCTAACGTCCCAGACGTCGTAAATATCCCATATGTCCTTAACGTTTCAAACGTCCTAGATGTCCCATATATCCCTAACGTCCCAGACGTCTTAGATGTCCAATATGTCCCTAACGTCCCAGACGTCCTAGTTGTCCCATATGTCCCTAACGTCCCAGACGCCCCAGACGTCCCAGACGTCCTAGATGTCTTATATATCCCTAACGTCCCAGACGTCCTAGAGGTCCCATATGTCCCTAACATCCCAGACATTGGGCATTTAAGCCGTTATACATCTATACATTTAGACATTTAGACATTTAGACATTTTGGCATTTAGGCATTTAGGCAGTTACACATTTACGCATTTAAACATTTAGGCATTTAGGCATTTAGACATTTATACATTTCGGCATTTAGACATTTAGGCATTTAGACATTTAAGCATTTATAAATTTATACATTTAGGCATTTAGGCGTTTAGACGTATAGGCATTTATATACTTAGGCGTATAGGCGTTTCGGCATTTATGCGTTTAACCATTTAGGAATTTAGACATTTTAACATTTAGACACCTATGTATTTAGGCATTTAACCCTTCAGTACCCGTTTACGGTCTGTGAGACCGAGCAAACACATGATGCAGTATATTACTTAATGTGCTAGCGTTAGTTTACCGCCCATTTCACTACCTTCCTATATATTGCCATTGAAGATCCGTGTGCAGTTTTGAGTTTGTGGGTGCAGTGGTTTAAAAGTTATTAATAATTTCGGGTGCAGAGACCGAAGCGGGTACTCGAGTTGTTTTTATTTTTACCTTTGATATACGACTAATGTGAGGAGAAGGAAGTAGTTTCTGCATTTTTAGTAACACTGTTATACTAAAACATTATTATGGTCATGGCAGATTTAATGAGAAAGAACAGGCGCGACTAGAACAGACGATGCGAGATATAATAGCGGAGGAGGATGTCGACAACGCGTTTTATGATGATGTGCCATCGTCTGACGAAGATAATTTATTGGAAACTAGGGAAATAAACAGTGACACTGAACAGGAAATATCTGATTATGAAGACGTTAGTGAACAAGAAACTAATGCCATAAGATATCTCATTATTTTTATGGAGGTGGCAGAGAGGTGTCGGACTGCGAGACCGGTGCGGGTACTGATGTCTTAGAATTTTGAACGGGTACTGGAGGGTTAAGCATTTAGACACTTAGGCATTTATACATTTAAACATGTGGTCTCTTATCCATTTAGGCATTTAAGCGTTTAAGCATTTAGGTATTTAACCATTTAGGCATTTAGGCATTTACGCAATTAGGCATTTAGGCATTTAGGCATTTAGACATTTAGGCATTTTTACATTTAGATATTTAGGCATTTAGGTCTTTAGGCATTTAGACATTTATACATTAGTCATTAAGCATTTAGGCATTTAGGCATTTAGGCTTTTATTCATTTAAGCATTTAGATAGTTACGCATTTATACATTTAGACAATTAATTATTTGGACAGCTACACATTTAGGCATTTAGGCATTAAGGCACCTAGGCATATGTCCCTAACGTCCCAGACGTCTCAGATGTCCCATATGTCCCATATGTCCCTAACGTCCCAGACGTCCGAGTTGTTCCATATGTCCCTAACGTCCCAGACGTCCTAGATGTCCCATATGTCCCTAACGTCCCAGACGTCCTAGAAGTCCCATATGTCCCTAACGTCCCAGACGTCCTAGATGTCCCATATGTCCCTAACGTCATTGACGTCCCAGACGTCCTAGATGTCCCATATATCCCTAACGTCCCTGACGTCTTAGACGTCCTATATGTTCCTAACGTCTCAGACGTCCTGGTTGTCCCTTTTGTCCCTAACGTCCCCGACGTACCAGATGTCTTATATGTCCCTAACGTCCCAGACGTCTCAGATGTCCCATATGTCTCATATGTCCCTAACGTCCCAGACGTCCTAGATGTCCTATATGCCCCTAACGTCGCAGACGTTTCGGATGTCCCAATTATCCCTAACGTCCCAGAAGTCCCAGATGTCCCATATGTCCCTAACGTCCCAGACGTCTTGGATGTCCCATATGTCTCATATGTCTCTAACGTCGCAGACGTTTCGGATGTTTCAATTGTCCCTAACGTCCCAGACATCTCAGATGTCCCATATGTCTCATATGTCTCTAACGTCCCAGACGTCCAAGATGTCCCATATGTCCCTAACGTACTAGATGTCCCAGATGTCCCATACGTCCCAGTCGTCCTAGATGTCCCATATGTCGCTAACCTCCCAGATGTCCTAGATGTCCCATATGCCCCTAACGTCCCAGACGTCCTAGATGTCTCATATGCCCCTAACGTCCTAGACGTCTCAGATGTCCTAGATGTCCCAGACGTCCTACTTGCCCCATATGTCCCTAACGTCCCAGACGTCCCAGAAGTTCCAGATGTTCCATACGTCTCAGACGTCTTAGATTTCCCATATGTCCCTAACGTCCCAGACGACCCAGACGTCCTAGATGTTCCATATGTCTCTAACGTCTCAGACGTCCTAGATGTCTCATATGCCCCTAACGTCCCAGACTTCCCCGACGTCCCAGTTGTCCTATACGTCCCAAACGTCCTAGATGTTCCATATGTCCCTAACGTCCCAAACGTCCTAGATGTCCCATATGTGCCTAACGTCCCAGACGTCCCAGACGACCTAGATGTCCCATATGTCCCTAACGTCCCAGACGTCCTGGATGTTCTATATGTCCCTAACGTCCCAGATGTCCCATACGTCCCAGACGTCCTAGATGTCCCATATGTCCCTAACGTCCCAGACGTCTTAGATGTCCCATATATCCCTAACGTCCTAGTCGTCCTAGATGTCCCATATGTTCCTTACGCCCCAGACGTCCCAGACGACCTAGATGTCCCATATATCCCTAACGTCCCAGACGTCCTAGATGTCCTATATGTCCATAACCTCCCAGACGTTCCAGATGTCCCATATGTCTCTAACGTCCCAGACGTCGTAAATGTCACATATGTCCCTAACGTTTCAGACGTCGTAGATGTCCCATATGTTCCTAACGTCCCAGACGTCTTAGATGTTTCATATGTTCCTAACGTCCCAGACGTCCTAGTTGTCCCACATGTCCCTAACGTCCCAGACGTCTCAGACGTCGCAGACGTCCTCGATGTTTTATATATAGTAGGGTGTTTTAGAGTGTTCTGAGACAAGGTCAGGTCAAGGTTGCCACCCCCCACCACTCAACCTGCCACCCCCCACTACCAACAATATTAAGTTCAAGGCTAAGTGGTGGGGGGTATCAACCTTGACCTGACCTTGTGTTACGGTATGAATAGGACTTTACGACACCCACCCAAGGTGAGCATCGCACCACGGAATCAGTCCTGAAAACATGACACACTTGCCCTGAGATCGGTTCGAAATAGGCTAATAGGCCACGGCTGGAACGCTCAGGGAGTCGGGCGTGAGTCACACGATACGTTCTGGGCAAGCGCGTTGTGGCATAATATATACAGGGTATGTCGAAATTATGAGGGCGCCACCAAGCCTGTCTTAACCCGGCTAACCGGGCCTGGACGGTTAGACGGGAGCGAAGCATGCAAAAATACTCCGCCAATAAGATTATGCAAGAGTTGCAAGGTCAAACAACAACTTCGGGATTGCCTTAAGCAAGGATTGTGATTAGGTGTCCATCCGACCACGACTACGCAGCTGTCCCACTCACCTGCACGCTCACAGCTTCCTCGTTCCGTCGTACAATAATTCGTACAATAAACGGGCGTCTATCTGTAACAGAACATGCACAAACCGAAACAAACAATAGTTCCCTTAACTAACCAAACATATATTTCACTTCGAGTTACAATGGGGTAGCAGAATGCGTCGCCCTGTATCTAACCTTACTCTATAATTAAGGGCACCAGCTGGCACGCGCGCTCTAAGCTTAACGACAGATGTTGAACATTAGTGAACAGCAATAATAGGTACAAAGATACACATTGCCTTATGCAAGGGCAGCGACGATTTACATTAGCCTTCACGGCCTGAACTGTCTGCAGTCTGAATGAATACACTAGCGTAGTAATGAGTAGTAATGAGTAACACTCGCGTTCACAGCGGTAATCAGGTTAAAGGCACATACCTTAATGCGTGGGCGGCGAGGGAGCCTGGTACAGCTGAGTTGCGACGAGCTGCAATCGTAGGTGGTAGGTACCTTCGGTGTTACAACGGCGAAAGGGGGTGAATGCATAACCGCCTCAATGGCGACGGGAGACGCGTCAAGACGCGTACAACGGGACGACGAAAATGATGGGGGCCTCACTCGTTCTGCTGAACCAAATCCTCGTAGGTCGAGATGAAGGGGGCACGACCCCTCACTAACAGTAGCAGGAACTGGGCTCCAAAACACCCACGTTACGCCGAAGATCACTCGACAAATTTCGAATCACCACCACCACACACAAGAGCTCTCTGCCACGGGCTCTGGAAGACTCCCTTCAAGGCGAAAACGCCCGCAACATAACTGCTGGAGCAGCACCCGACGGGAAAACGACTGACGCCCCCGCCATAATGGCGGGAGCGCCGCACGAACTCACATACACTATCCGACCTCTTGTTTTAACGACGGCTCTCGGCTGAATGCCACGAGGGAAGCATTAGCAAAGGTCACCTTGGCCGCGTCCTCACGTGACTAAACCTTGACAGCCAATCGCAAGGCGATAAAATGAAACAAGCCAATGCGGGCCACGATGGTATCACGCCGCCACAGCGTGCTAAATGAAACAAACCAATGCGGGCCACGCTGGTATCACGCCACCACCGCGTGCTATTCGGAATTCGGAAAAACGCCATCAGAGGAGAGCTCCAACCGACGAAAAATACTGCTTTTGGGGCTAAATATGTGCGAAATCGTGATTCTGGAATTAGGCGATGGAGCCAAATAAAGAGCTAAAAGGGCTTAGCATACGGGCGCGCTGCTCTAAACTTAGGCGGCTATTCAAAATACCAAAATGACCTAACTAACAGCGTGAAATGCAATTAAGCATCTGGAACAGCAAAATGACTTAACACTCCCCTTACTTGAAAGAGAGTTCCCCGAAGTCTCTTATAAAACAACGAGGCATTTTGCGACGACGTAACGAGAACTCAAACGAAAACGCAACAACGAAAAACGAACGAAACAAAACACAAAAAAAAACATTCGATACGATAGAGTGCACCCCCAAAGGGATTACGCACACTGGCCACCAGATAGGGTACGACAGGAGGGAAGAGAGAAGAGGGAGAAGAAAGACTGGATACGCCAGTGGAAATACGAAAATTGTTTGGGTCAAAATCGGGTAAAATAGGTCTTACACCTGTGGACACTTCCGACCAACCGTTCCAAAAGAACACAGGGAGGGGGGGGGTATAGAAATGGAAGTCCAAAGTCCCACCCAAGGGTTACCTGAAGAGGGCACGCTGCGCGTCACGAGATCGGCGCATTGTGTGGATCCCACAACTGGTATGAGTACCCAAGAGAAGAGGATGAACCACCAAAAAAAAAAGGGAAATGGTTGTGACAGAAACTGTCAAAAATAGTCATAATCAGTGATAGGAAAAACTCAGTCCACCGAAATCCTCAATCGATGCCGATGCCGGAGCCAAGTCGACTATTAAACCGCAAAGCGCGAGCTCGAAAATGACTCCAACACCGAACACCAAAAGAAAATCCGGACGAACCAAGTCTCCAAGGGTGTAGGCGTTCGATGACGCATGCCCAATAAATCCTTTTCAGAACTCCATGCGGCCCAAAGGGACTACCTTACGATGACAGGGTCCGCACGAAACAAAATGACCAGAAACACGCTCTCTTTATGTAATCCCACATAGGTGGTTGAAAATGGCGACGGCCAACGGTACGGTAAAAGAGCGCTAGGCCACAACAACAACAGGACATCACTACAAAAAAAAGTCAAAAATCTTTAAATATTCAAACACTTTACACTTAAGAAACCTTATGCGAACAACCGGGCCCTGGTGTCACACAAAGCTCAAAAGCTTCAACGAAACTGTTCACAAAGAACACGATACTTGACAACATGACGTCATCAGACAAAAAGGGTACGGTAAATGACAACAAAACGTCAACAGGTACGAAGCATTCCGACCAGCGGTAAAGACTCGTTAAATGCTAACGGTAAGTGTACAAAACACTACTATGACTGTTAGGGGTGTCCACGAAGAAGTCGGTAAACCAGGTTGGGCGGTACATGATAATAATGAGTATGAGATAAAGGCCAACGAAAATAACTACACCAAACCAACTAAGAAGATGGCCTGAGGGACGTAATAACCGCACGAGCGAATCTCCCCAAGCACACCAACAGCACACCATAACTTATCAACAAACCAAAACACGGTAATGAAGGTGAAAAAGAATTCCAACCTGCTCACCAAAAATCAACGCGGCACAACACCAAACGATAGCAAAAAAAAATTGTCAAAATCGGTAATCATCAACGTCAAAATCGATAAACCTCGATAACGTGAACGTCAAAATCGATAAACGTCAGTTCGGTACAACAAAAGGGTCAACTTAGCCCAAGGCTAAACAATGTAAACGACAGGGAATCGAAACTCCCAACTAAGCCTTCGAAAAGACTTAAAAAAAACAAGGTCGGTACCTTCACTCGACAACATCTGGTACTAAATCCGACTAATACGGGATAAAATCTGCAACAAGTGCAACGAAACATCTCGGTAGTATGAACTGGCTAAGAAAAACAAGAAACGACGGTAAAAATGACGAAAAAGATACTCAAAATATGAAAAGACCTGGAAAAACACAAAAAGGAAACTCAAAAAGGCGATAAACAACAAGAAAACACAAAACTACAAATAGAAAATAAGAAAAGACAAGAAAAAACATATAGAAAACAAGAAAAGAAACGTAAAGACAAATGACAACTAAGAAAAAACATATACACGGTCAAGAAAACTAATGAAAATAAACTAAGAACAGGAAAAGACAAGAAAAGACATATAGAAAACAGAAGAAAACAGGAAAAGACAAATAGAAAACAAGAAAAGAAGCTCGGTAAAATATTCTACTAAGAAAAAAAAACGGTTTACCAGTCCATACCACTTCGAAATGACGAAAAAAAACATTGGGCGCCAAAATTAAAACACACAACGCAAAAAAAAAGAAAACCCCAAAATGAGGTCGAGCGTTGTCGTGCACCAATAGGCTCCAAACGTTGGAATAGCCAAAATCAAGACGTACGACGGGTGGGCTTAACGAGACTACTACCGTCCAACAACAACAACAAACAACAAGCCCCACGCGATTGGGCCGCCAAAATTAGCCTGTTACGGTATGAAAAGGACTTTACGACACCCACCCAAGGTGAGCATCGCACCACGGAATCAGTCCTGAAAACATGACACACTTGCCCTGAGATCGGTTCGAAATAGGCTAATAGGCCACGGCTGGAACGCTCAGGGAGTCGGGCGTGAGTCACACGATACGTTCTGGGCAAGCGCGTTGTGGCATAATATATACAGGGTATGTCGAAATTATGAGGGCGCCACCAAGCCTGTCTTAACCCGGCTAACCGGGCCTGGACGGTTAGACGGGAGCGAAGCATGCAAAAATACTCCGCCAATAAGATTATGCAAGAGTTGCAAGGTCAAACAACAACTTCGGGATTGCCTTAAGCAAGGATTGTGATTAGGTGTCCATCCGACCACGACTACGCAGCTGTCCCACTCACCTGCACGCTCACAGCTTCCTCGTTCCGTCGTACAATAATTCGTACAATAAAGGGGCGTCTATCTGTAACAGAACATGCACAAACCGAAACAAACAATAGTTCCCTTAACTAACCAAACATATATTTCACTTCGAGTTACAATGGGGTAGCAGAATGCGTCGCCCTGTATCTAACCTTACTCTATAATTAAGGGCACCAGCTGGAACGCGCGCTCTAAGCTTAACGACAGATGTTGAACATTAGTGAACAGCAATAATAGGTACAAAGATACACATTGCCTTATGCAAGGGCAGCGACGATTTACATTAGCCTTCACGGCCTGAACTGTCTGCAGTCTGAATGAATACACTAGCGTAGTAATGAGTAGTAATGAGTAACACTCGCGTTCACAGCGGTAATCAGGTTAAAGGCACATACCTTAATGCGTGGGCGGCGAGGGAGCCTGGTACAGCTGAGTTGCGACGAGCTGCAATCGTAGGTGGTAGGTACCTTCGGTGTTACAACGGCGAAAGGGGGTGAATGCATAACCGCCTCAATGGCGACGGGAGACGCGTCAAGACGCGTACAACGGGACGACGAAAATGATGGGGGCCTCACTCGTTCTGCTGAACCAAATCCTCGTAGGTCGAGATGAAGGGGGCACGACCCCTCACTAACAGTAGCAGGAACTGGGCTCCAAAACACCCACGTTACGCCGAAGATCACTCGACAAATTTCGAATCACCACCACCACACACAAGCGCTCTCTGCCACGGGCTCTGGAAGACTCCCTTCAAGGCGAAAACGCCCGCAACATAACTGCTGGAGCAGCACCCGACGGGAAAACGACTGACGCCCCCGCCATAATGGCGGGAGCGCCGCACGAACTCACATACACTATCCGACCTCTTGTTTTAACGACGGCTCTCGGCTGAATGCCACGAGGGAAGCATTAGCAAAGGTCACCTTGGCCGCGTCCTCACGTGACTAAACCTTGACAGCCAATCGCAAGGCGATAAAATGAAACAAGCCAATGCGGGCCACGATGGTATCACGCCGCCACAGCGTGCTAAATGAAACAAACCAATGCGGGCCACGCTGGTATCACGCCACCACCGCGTGCTATTCGGAATTCGGAAAAACGCCATCAGAGGAGAGCTCCAACCGACGAAAAATACTGCTTTTGGGGCTAAATATGTGCGAAATCGTGATTCTGGAATTAGGCGATGGAGCCAAATAAAGAGCTAAAAGGGCTTAGCATACGGGCGCGCTGCTCTAAGCTTAGGCGGCTATTCAAAATACCAAAATGACCTAACTAACAGCGTGAAATGCAATTAAGCATCTGGAACAGCAAAATGACTTAACACTTGTCTCAGAACACTCCAAAAGAAAAAAATGTTTAAAGTGAATGACCTCAACCATTTTTTCAAGGTACACACTCCTTCAATGAGTTCTACCCCTAATTTCAAGAGCTTTTGCACACTTACCTTGACCTACCCTTGCCTCAAAAAAAATCTTCAAAGAATTTTTTAGTGTCGGCATGGACCTTCACCACTGCTATTCACAGGTGTCGTTTCGAGAACGTGTACACTAGCACTGTTTCAAGATCACTAACACTTACCTTGACTTACCCTTGTATCAAAAAAACCTCTAAAAATTTTTTAGTGTCGGCATGGACCTCCACTACTACTATCTACAGGTGACGTTTCGAGAACGTGTACACAAACACTTTAGGAAAAAAAAATATATGGAGGAAACTAATATCTATTTTTCTATGTACAAAAGTAACTAAGTTCTATTTACAAGATTAACTAAAGTACACTAATATACACACTAATATTATATAACTTACGCTACTCTTTACTAATAAAGGTGTGTATTTGTCCACTGTCACTAAAACTACCACCGTCCACATCGTAGGCTTCGGTGGACACGTCGGAAAAGACTGAGGGTGCAGGTGAGCTGGCGTCGAAGTCTGAGAGATCCCAACTCAATGATACCTCAGCATCGTCGAGCTCAGCTAAAGCTGCAGCCTCTCCAGCCAAGACCCTGTTTACGATGTCCTCCAATTGGGGGACGACGGTGGAAGCCTCCCAGTTCTGAGCTGACAGATGTCCAGCGGTGTAGTTGAAGAACAACGTAGAGGATGAAGGAGTCAGAGATCGCAGAAGCAATACTAGCGGTTCTTCTGGAGCCGGTGTCCAAGCGAACCGGCTCAACCAGTACCGCATCCAACCGGCAGATAATTCTGCACGTGCCTCTTCGGGAGCGTACACAATTGTCAATGATATAAAATTTATGAAGAACAACATTTTAACTACTCGATGTTTGTGAAACAAGTGCAAGTTGCACAACGTTGAAAACAGAGTTGCCGGAAACACATAACGTTACGGTGAAGGTCGTCCAGTTCTATGTATACTCGAGTTCAAGTGTGGTTATTCAAAGTTCATTTATATGCACCATGAATGCAGGGTTCGAGTAACATGATATCCTGGGCACGTCAGATAAACCACACTGACCACAACCGCATTCCACAGACTCCAGTTCAAGTGCGTTCATTCGAGTTCATATGCACCATGAATGCAGGGTTCTAATTAGGATGAATGCCGGCTACTAATTGCCTTAGAGTGAGGGTCTTCTAGTTCAGGAGAATGCAACCACGATAGTATTTCTGCAGGAGCGCAGGTATAAAGCATTGAACTATTGTAAAAAAAATAGCCGGGATTGTCGTCAAAAAAATGAGCCAGTAATTGATTTAGAAAGTGGGAAGGAGAAGGGAACAAAAATGTTAAGTCGGTAGTCCTGTCGTCACCAGCACAGTAAATTCCATTATCAGGAACATAATAAAACAACACTTCCGATTGTTCCAGTAACATTGCGCGAGCGCTAAAACCACACTGACCACAACCGCATTCCACAGTTTAAAGCCCCGAGTTCGCTGCAGTTCATTCCTATATAGGTCAGAACCCGCATTCAACATTCTAGGCCATTAAAGTTTATTCCTCTATGAGTAGATCCGCGATTGCCCGAGCACGGCTGACCACAACCGCATTCCACAGTTTAAAGCCTCGAGTTCGTTCCTATATAGGTCGGAACCCGCATTCAACATTCTAGGGCATTAATGTTCATTCCTCTATGAGTAGATCCGCGATTGCCCGAGCACGGTTGACCACAACCGCATTCCACAGTTTAATGCCTCGACTTCGCTGCAGTTTATTACTATATATAGGTGGAAATGCACATTCAATAATTAAACATTAGCAATGAGTTCCTCTTACAGTCGTTGTGTTAGATGCAGTGGTCTATTGTTTGTGCTGAGTGATGATCTTAGTGCTCCTTTGTATCCCATGATAGCAAAGGAGGATGCTAAGAACATGCGATTGTGTACTTGCGCCTTCACGGTGAGTAGTTCAAAAACTCCAATTCAAGTAGTGCACGATAATGTAATTGCCCGCCCTGACGCTAAACGTAAGAGTAGCATGGCTGCTAACAATGCAAGCGCATCTGCACACCGCAAAAGTGATTCCATTAGTGGCACCCCTGCTAAGCTTCCTAAGCGTCAGGACCATTCACTGTTGAGGGCGCTGCTTACTTCTAGCAATGTGCAACCGTCTAACAGGAACACTCACAACTTGCGCGATATGTTTTTAAATAAACATTACCACGACGATGCTGTCGAGGCATGTGGGGCACACAGCTCTTGTGCAAGCAACGAGTCGCCTGCCTTTCAAGCGCCGGTGGCTGCTACCGGAAATGGTCCATCGGCGTCCTCTTCCAAATTGGTGGAGTATGTTTTTCCATTGCCGAATGGAGATTCCACTGTGCCATTGCAAATTTCGTTCGAAGTGAGCGAACTAATTGAAAATGGTCCTGCTAATGTAGATTGCATTTTGGCAGAATTTGAATTGGAAGCTCCCATGGGGGACGGTACGCTACCAGACCTCGCCGATATTATGAGACAGTTATGGGGTGTAGATGGTTTAGATGTAGTTGTTGGAGAACCAACAACTACATCTACACCATTTACACCTAACGATGTACCCATTGCTGTAGATGTTGTGATGTCTGCTCATACTGACTCCGCACCCATCGATACTGAGGTATCGATGGATGCTGAGCCGGCGTGGGTAGATTTCACGGATGAGAATTTGCGTGAGATAGATGAGGCAATAGCAAGATGCAATCAGCCTAGACCTGTGGAGGCTCCTCCGCAAGCTGTAGATACCCCCGCGGTAGTTGCAGAATGTGTTGTGGAGACTCGTGCCGAAAGGCATAACAGGTTGTTGCGTGCCGCCGTGGACATCCGCCTCCAGGAATTAGAACAGCACTAGGCGGCTCTGTCAAGGCTAGATAGGCTGGCGCGATATCAGCGAGAACAGTTGCGGGTGAGGAGCCGCCAAGTCGGCAATCACTGCCTAATCCGCACCGTGACTGCTCGAAAGTTGAAAATAAGTCAAATTGAAACACTTGTTCGCATTATTTCCAACATATTAAGGATTTTAGATGACTAGGCAAGGCTATTGTTATTGTTTCTTGCCTCTTCTATCCACACCCCCTCCCTCACTTATAACCTGTCTACTTCCCCTCTTGGCCGACGTAATCCAAACGCCCCCATCGTGTCGGCTGGCGCGTATATACCGAGAAGCATTGCCCGCGTGCTAATAGCATTATCGGTACATATTACCAATTTGGATTGCCCTACTGCTACAGTAATAATGCACGTTTGCGAGCAATGTTCTAGCAAATTTACGCGTCGGGATGCTTTGCTGCGGCATCGGCGCCAGAGTTGTCCAAGCAACGTTCCCTATTCGCCTAGTGGTGAGTTTGTTGTTCTCCGTCTCTGATATATATAGTCAACCATGTCGGTCAGTTGCAGATACTCCTATGGATGCTCCTGCGAGGAGGGTATCCAATCTTCGCGCTCCAGAGGTGAGAGAGAGTGCTACGAAGAAAGCTCGACTTAATTCCCCCCTCAGGTATATATCAATTGGTAATTATAAAACCGGAGTGATTGACATGTTCGTAGCGAATGCTGCAGGACCATGTACGTCAACTGGACCATGTACGTCAACTGGACCATGTTTGTCAACTGGACCATGTACGTCAATTGGACCGTCTACGTCAAGAAACGTGTCTGTGAGCTCTCGCCCTGGTAAAGATCTAAGTACGTATGAGTGTGTGTGAGTGGGCGGTGTAGTTACGATTGTTGTTACAGACTCCCGCTATTGCTCCGTATGCGACGAGAATGTTCCCGTGCGTGGCTTCGTTGGGCACATGCGAAGTAATCGTCATGCGTTGCGAATCGGGAGGCCAGGCCTGGATGATGGAGTGGCACCCCTGCAGTCAGCCTTTAGGTCCCGGATTGCCACGTACAGAGTTACAACCATAAATTATCATATAATGGTCGAGGAGTTTCTGTTAGAAATTAAAGAAAAAGTGTTGACGTTATTGCGAAGGCAGCTTAAAAATTTAAAGAGCTTCAAGGTGAATTTGGAATTATTTGGATACTTCGTTTTAGAAAGTAAAGGATTGGAAGAAATCAAGTCATTTAACACGCGCAATAAAATTGTAACTTTGGGTACCGACCTCGATGTATTGTATGATAATTTTTGCGGCATCTTGGATGAGAAGGTGTCTGAATTTCAGGAACGGGAATCTGGTAAGTTGATGTGACCTCGACGATGGCTGTATATTAAGAACACTTGAATTGTTGCAGGCTGGGCTCTTAAGCAGTTGCTGTCGTTGGTCGTCGCCGTCAACAAATACAACCCCCTCAGAGCTTCCTCGTACCTACCACTGCCATCATTTATTGAGCGAAAGAAAGCTATTGTCACCGTTCAAAACAAGGATGAGTACTGTTTCGGGTGGGCGATTTTAGCTGGTATTGTTGAACCTAGCGGACCTCCCCATCGTACGAGTTCTTATCCCGATTGTAGAACTGTTTTGGCGTTAAATGGGTTGGAATTTCCATTGAAATTGCGCGATATTCCGAAATTCGAACAACTTAATCCTCAACTTTCGGTTAACGTGTATGGGTTAGAGTCGCGTTTTGAAAATCGAAAAATGATTTGGGAAATTGTGGGACCTTTGCATTACTCTGTCATGAAGCGGTTGAGACACGTTAACTTGCTTCTGTTAACTAATGACGAGGGTGACAGTCATTACTGTTGCATTAAAAAAATTTCTCGCCTCGTTTCGCAGCAAATAACTGCTAGAAAGGGGGCAAAACATTTTTGTGACGGATGCTTGCATTGCTTTCGTACTGAACAGCACTTGCGACAACATATGAAATTTGATTGTAATCAGGTGTATACCAAAATTCCAACCGATGAGTTGATCGTGGACAAACTTGGTGAAACAATCCCACAAAATATTTTGAAATTTGAAAATTACCATAAACAATTAAAATTGCCGTTCGTTGTCTACGCAGATTTTGAGACGATTTTAAAACCTGTACAGGAACCTGATACGCAACCAGACCTCGAGAGTTCGTTTACAGTTAAGACGTGCAAGCATGTGCCTTACTCGTTTGCATATTTTATAAAGTGTTCGTACGACGACAGTCTTTCTAAATTTCAAACGTACCGCGGTGAAGATGCTTCAACTGTTTTTATGGAGCGGTTGGATGCAGATGTTCGTTATTTGTATGACAATTTTTTTAAAAACGTGGTTCCTTTGGCGACGATGACTACTGTGGAACTTCAAAATTACGAGGCTGCTACGTCTTGCCATATATGCGATCGACCCTTTGTGACCGATCAGATTAGGGTGCGAGAACATTGTCACCTGACTGGAGCGTATCGGGGTGCTGCACATTCTATCTGTAATCTAAATTTCAAAGTTTCCAATTTTGTGCCTGTTTTTTCCACAACCTAAATTATGATTTTCATTTGTTCGTCAAACAATTCGCCGTCGATGGCGGACAGATCGATGTGATACCTCAAACGAAAGAAAAATATATATATATATCCTTTGGCAAGCATCTGTTAGTAGATGAAATCGATTTTGGTTACAAAACGCAGAAAGTTTATTTACAAATTAGATTTCTAGACAGTTACCGTTTTATGAATCGATCTTTGAGTACCTTAGCTGATTATTTGGCTGACGATCAGTTTTATGAAATTAAAAGGTTGTTTGGGGACGATGCAAAATTTCAATTAATGAGACAGAAAGGCGTGTTTCCATATTCCTTTGTGGACTCCTTCGAAAAATTGAACCTTGCGAAGTTGCCTTCGAAGGTTCAGTTTTTCGACTCTCTACATGAAGAACACGTCTCTCAAACTGATTACGATCGTGCTGTGTCTGTGTGGAACACCTTCGACTGTCAAACTTTGGGTGACTACTCGGACATTTATTTAAAAGCTGACGTGTTGATTTTGGCAGACGTGTTTGAAAATTTTAGGAAGTTATGTTTGGAAGCATATAAGTTGGACCCTGCCCAATATTATACGGATCCAGGTCTTAGTTGGGACGCTATGTTACGATCTACGGGTGTCAAATTAGAATTATTAACTGACATGGACATGATACATTTTCTCAAAAAGTCAATTAGGGGTGGTATAAGCACATGTATTGGTAGGAAGGCTATTGCCAACAATTGTTTAGTTCCAAATTATGATTCCTCCGAGCCTACATCATTCATTATGTATTTAGACGCT
Source organism: Agriotes lineatus (assembly GCA_940337035.1). Lineage (NCBI taxonomy): Eukaryota > Metazoa > Arthropoda > Insecta > Coleoptera > Elateridae > Agriotes > Agriotes lineatus. Next base: position 73,548 of record CALNHX010004440.1, read on the forward strand.
ACAAACCTATACGGTTTTGCGATGCGTCAGTATTTGCCGCACCGAAATTTTGAATGGCTCGCGGCGGAGGAAGTTGAAAATTTTGGTGTGTTTGAAATTGACGATGAGGCGGATACGGGTTTTATTTTGGAGGTTGATCTGCAGTATCCTGAACACTTGCACGACGACCACAATGATCTACCCTTTTGTCCGGAACTTATTATTCCCCCGGGTGGAAAATATAAATGTCCAAAATTGATTCCAAATTTGTACCATAAGACCAAGTATGTGCTTCATTATCGAAATTTAAAACAATGTTTGGATGCTGGTTTCGTTCTTACAAAAATTCACAGAATTCTTAAATTTATTCAATCGCCCTGGTTGCGCTCATATATTGATATGAATACCGCGTTGCGTAACCGAGCACGAAATGAATTTGAGAAAGATTTTTTTAAGGCTAAAAATAATAGCGTTTTCGGAAAGACGATGGAAAATGTCGACAAGCGATCGGACATCAGGTTGGCGAGCACGTGGGACAATGTCGACAAGAAACTAGGTGCTGCAGCTCTAATTGCCAAAGCAAATTTTAAGGATTCGGTAATTTTTTCTGAAAATTTGATTGCTGTGGAACTTAATAAAACAGTTGTTTTGTATAATAAACCGATCTATGCAGGTTTCACTATTCTGGACTTATCTAAAATCGTAATGTATGACTTTTTTTATATTTTTTTGAAACAAAAATATGGCAATAATGTCTCCCTACTCTATACAGATACTGACTCGCTTGTAATTCACGTACGGACTGACAATTTCTATGAGGACATAAAAACTAATTTAGATCGTTTTGACACTTCAAATTATAAAGACGGTCGACACGGTATACCTCAAACCGTATCGGTCGTCGGTAAAATGAAAGACGAGTACGCAGGTGTTCCGGTAGAACAATTTTTTGGAGCCGGTGCTAAGTCCTACTGCGTGTTTGTGGGAGGGAAAGAAGTAAAGAAAGCAAAAGGTGTACAAAAGGCTGCTGCCAATAAATATCTCACTATGGCAACCTATCACGACGTTGTTGACAATGTGCGTGGTCAGGTTTTTTGCCAAATGTATGTTTTTCGCTCTCACAAGCACACAGTGTACACTGAACTGAAGAATAAAATTGCGCTATCATATCGGGATGATAAGCGCTATCTTATTCCTCAGTCGAATAACACTCTAGCATGGGGTCATGTAGATATAGGCATGTCAGGTTCTAGACCGTTGGACAGATTACTGGAATTATTGCAAGACGATCAGTAATACTACGCGCGGATCAATAACAGTACATTTTTGTTTTCGTTTACATGGTAATGACAGTTTATTTCTTGCAAAGAGTCTCACGAGATTGGTACGTTTACAGAGGTTTTCTTTTCGTAGATATTTAGACATAATTTGATTTCCTTTGTATGTATAATTAGTTACTATGTAATTGTATCGTAAAATGTTAAGTATACATAATTTCATTTTTGTACAATTTGTTATTATGTAATTGTATCATACTATGTTTGTAAGTAGTTATCATATAACATTCTCATCTAGTTCCAATTTAAATGAAATGTGTAATGTTGTTTAGAAGTAGTAATGCATATCTACAGAAGAACTCACATTGAAATCTGTAATGTTGTTCAGAATTAGTAATGCATATCTGAAGAAAAACTCACATAGTTGTACCAGTCTATTAATTAAAAAAGATATTTACTACAAAAAAATGTTTTATTTTTTGAGAGTACTACATCATTTCTTTAAGTTACACGAGATTGGTTTTAGAATTGTGTCGCTTGTCGAATCCCAACCACTTTACATACAATAAGTTTCCTTTCTTCTTCAGGACCCTTTCAACTAGATATACGTCTGAATGTTTTGTTTTTTGCAGTTCATGCTCGTAGAATCCTCCTTTAATTTCGTGACCTTCTTGGTCCGTGAGTCGATAGGTTGTAGGGTTTGTAAGTCGAACTGTAGATATTGTAAATATTTCGTTGCTCCAGCTTGGCGTGTACCCCTTGCTAAATGCCGAACGATACTTGCTAATGCGTACCAAGTCCCCTGTACGAAACTTTTGAGGTTTCGGGTCCACGATCTTTGTGTAACTGTACGCCGTGTTTAACAAAAGTTTTGCATTCTTTAAGTTCACTTGGGCAGGTTTCATTCCTATTGTGCGATGCTTGGTTGTGTTATACTTTGCTACTATCTTGGGTAGGATATCCAACCATTTGTAGGACCCTTGCAGGCTGAACTGCTTCCACATCATGTTCTTCAGTGTGCGGTTGCATCTCTCCACTATGCTGCTCTTCATACTAGAATACGTGCTGTAGTGCTTGATATTGTGCTGCCGCATTAATAGTTGAAAAGCGGTGTTGTAAAACTCTTTCCCCAAATCCGTTTGCAAGTTTTGCGGTGACACCTTTACACTCCTCAACACCTTACCCATGGCAGCTGTTACGTCCTTTCCTGTTTTCCGTTTTACGGGATAGGCCCACACATACTTTGAGAAAGCATTAATCACTACCAGAATGTAACGAAAGCCCTTATTAACTTTTGCATAAGGAATCATTTCTACCAAATCCGCTTGATATAAATCGTTCAAGCCTTTTAGGATAACGCGCCTTCTCTTGAAATTTTTTCGTGCTGGTTTGTGGAGTTCGCTAACTATGGCTTCTTTAATGTTCATTGTCAACTGTTGCTTTCTACACTCCTACGGGACATTTAAGCAGCAGTTGCACGTATAACTTATTGTTTATGGATTCGAATTGCAGTTTATCTCCTCGCCGCAATGTCTTACCGACAAGCGTGTCCTGTGGGATGCCGTTGATGTGTGATACTACCAAAGGTCCGCTGACTTGAACACTTATGATCTCGCCGGTTGTTAACGGAAAAATGTACTCGTTCTGTCCGAAAATTTTGGAATATCCGATTTCATCGTACCCACGCCCCACTAGCAGCAGTGGTACTTCTATATGGAGTTGATTTACATTTTTCACTTTCATAAAGACATGTCTGGGATGCGCTGCGTGGCGCGTGCTATGGTAGTGCCGTCCAAATTTGTCGATGGGCATTACTCTATCGTCGGCTGATGCTTTCTGACCTTACCGCTATTGGCACTCCACTTTTGTACCCCTTAGTAGATTATTTTCGCGTCTCGCAGGGCTTCGGTGATGCGAACTATCTCATTGGAATGACCCGTGTGTCCAGCTGCTTGAGAAGCTATTAATATACGCAACCGATTCACTAATGAGTTGGGATCCTTCCAAGGAACATATTCCACTTTTTTGTCCGTCACTGTTAGTAATCCCTTGCCACGCCGTGGTACCTTTGTCGCTGGTCTGCCGGGAGCTCTTATGGTTGAGGAGGCAGTTAGAGGTCGTACTATTTTCATGTATTTAGACCCTGCGTTACCACTAACTCTTTGTGTGGGGTCGTAGTTTACACGATTTGCGGCGGAACGATCCACTAAATCTAGATATTGCTCTAAATCTGCGTTTTTGTATATATTTGGTTTCTTTTTAAACATCAATTCGTACAATCCTGGAGTGCCTTTGTAGACTATTCTGTTGCCGTTGTCTGTAATAACGATATTTTCACCCTCGAATTTGATTTCTTTATTTCCTATAGCAAACTTATCTCCCTCTATGTCGAATCGGACTCCGTAGTGCAAATCGTACTTGTCCTCAGTATCTCGTATCATTCCTTCCACGTATGTGCGAGCTAACCCTTGAAATTGTTCTAAATATTGACCAAGAACTTCCGGTGCCAGCATTTGTTGGATGGTTTCTCTGGCCGCTTGTACAGCACCTTCTTCTGCTGCCGCCTCAGCAACCTCTGTTTGCAACTGCTCATCGTATTCCTCTACTGGTTCACTCTCGGATAACACATGCGCCTGCAAAAATCGAGGTGTGGAGGTGCGTGATGGCCCCGGTGTAGAGGTGTATGATGGCCCCGGTATGGAAGTGTGTGACGATCCCGGAAGGTTTGTCGCAGAAACTTGGCCTGGAGTGGTTATCGCTCGCGGACGGGGCAAGGTAGAGGGAGTGGATACTCTACGTTTAATTGTTATTGGCAAATAATCCGCTTTTGGTTCGCCCACTGGCACACCTTCTTGCTTTATAGTTGTCAGCAATTCGGTGAGCGGTTTGGAAAGAGGTTTAAATTGCTCAGCTAAAATCGACTGGGATTGGGCGATGTCTGCTTTTAAAGCTGCGTATTTACGTCTAACGGATTGTCGGGTTTTGATAAGTTCCCTGGCTAAACGCTTATCCATGTTGCAACTCCTTCAGTTGTTGGTAAACTACTACCTTCCCTTCTTTGGCTGCTGTCTATATATTAAAGTAATTGTCGAAACCTTTTCTATATCGTCCCGCGTTGGTTTCGCTTTCTTTATCGATCACTAAAAATCCGTGATCCTCATTCCAACAATAAGAGCACAATGCTTTAAACTTGTCGAATGACATGTCCGTGTTGACATGATCGTCGTAAATGTGCTTCAGATTGGTGTTGTCTTGTTGGAATATGATGACGAGATTTGCATTATCTCTTATGAGCTGCTTAGGAATAGATGAATACGTCTGACATAGATAAAAACAATCTATGTTTCGGTGACGTCCGAAACAAAAATAATCTCGAATTATGCTTTGCGTCTCGCAAGCTACGTCGTCAAAAACTATCACGGAATGTTCTTTTGCTTCCTGGGGTTTGATCACCTCACAATCGTTACTATATTCGAAGAATCCAATGTCTCTCAATGGTTGAAAGGCTACTCTCAGATAATTATATTTGGGTTGATCGAGTGTTTTCGCATATATATAAAGGTGTCCGAATCGCAACCCATTTCGATGCACTAGTAAACTGATCATGAGGTTGGTTTTTCCAGATCCGGATCGACCTATGACCACACATCGTTTACATCCTTTACCCAGTAAAGCGCAGTGCTTTCTGTAAGTCTCGGATATGGAATTTATTGTGTGATTTACTACCGGCAAGGAACACCCTTGCTTCACAATTTTGACGTTTTCCATCGTTTTCGCTCGGAAGGAAACTGCACTCTACCCGCCGTGCGTTCTCGTTATATTTGTTAATTCCGTTTGAAGAACATCAGTCGTGTGTAAGTCTTTAAGATGAAAGCTACTAAGCGTAAACAAACCAGTCATCACCGAACCGCCAAGCGAAAAGGTCGCGGTTTCCTGAATACCCTTATTGACAAATTACCCTTTGAACTACACATACCAGGGTACAAGTTTTGCGGACCTGGTACCCGACTTAACAAACGTCTTTCTCGAGGCGATCGAGGAAGGAATCCTCTGGACGAGGCTTGCAAGCAACACGACATCGCATACTCACAATCTAGCGATCTTTCGACACGTCACGCGGCAGATAAAGTTCTAGCAGAGAAAGCTTGGGAACGTGTTAAAGCAAAAGACTCTACTCTTGGGGAAAGAGCTGCAGCCCTTGCTGTTACTGGAATTATGAAAGGAAAGACGAAAGTCGGAATGGGTGTGAAACGGAAGCGTACACGGCGAACGCATTCCAAACGGGTCGGTATCACAGTCCGCTCGCATTCAGGAGGAGCTTTAAAAACAAGGAGGAGGAGGCGGAAGCGGTCAAGAGTACTACCTCTTCCGAAGAGAGGAGGCATATTGCCGCTTGTACCCATACTTGCTGCATTAGGAGCATTGGGATCCCTCGGAGGTGGTGCTGCAGCAGTCGCTAAAGCAGTGGGAGACTCAAAGGCTGCTAAAAAGAATCTCCAGGAAAAGGAGCGACATAACAAAGCTATGGAATCTATTGCTCGCGGAAAAGGGTTATATCTACGACCGTATCAGTCAAAAAACTACCGTTGAAGCTGCCGCGCCGGGCGTTAACCAACATCGATATTACAGACTACGTTAAACGCCTAGAAATTCCACACTTTAGGGGAATATTTATGCGGGATGCCCTGCCTATCAAGATTCGTAAACGAGAATGTGGTGTCACTAACTTGGACGATGATGTAGGACCTGGCACGCATTGGACCGCTTACGTAAAAGTGGATACCTTTGTTCTGTATTTCGATAGCATCGGTCGCTTACAACCTCCAACCGAATTAGTGAAATACTTTCGTAGCGATGGTGGCAATAACACGATCACGTATAATTCTAATAGATATCAACGACTCATGTCATACACATGCGGTCACCTGTGTCTCAAATTTCTATATAACTTTGCGAAACCGCTTTTGTCGACAGTTTAAGTGTTGCGCTTCATCATGTCTATAGTTCATTCAAATTCAAGATAGAGCAAAATCTGCAACCCAAATTACAAATATCAGCAGTAAGTTGATTACTAATATTTTATTAAAATTTAGATCAGAGAGATATGGCTTTGTTGCTGTCTTGATGAGTGTCAAAATCAAATTCGAGGTTAGCAGGTTAGGTTTTGCGTCAGTTCGTGTCAAAACTGACGCAAAACCTAACCTGCTAACCTCGAATTTGATTTTGACACTCATCAAGACGGCAACAAAGCCATATCTCTCTGATCTAAATTTTAATAAAATCAAATTAGTAATCAACTGACCGCTGATATTTGTAACTTGGGTTGCAGATTTTGCTCTATCTTGAATTTGAATGAACTATAGTATATTCACTCTGACAGGTGATTCATCAATCCTTACTGCGAATTTTGACCCCCCTATTTTCTTAGACGACGGTAGCGAATATGTTTTGGGGTTGTTAAGTTTCGAAACCTACAATACTATTGCTAACATTAGACCTCCCAACAATGAATTTCATCTCGTCGGACTACCTCATATTACTATACCTGAGGGTGCATACGAAATTACGGACATTGCCGACTTTCTGCATAACCAACTTGAGTCTAGCGGAAGTAATGGGCGGGTGCTGCTACGCGGAAACAACAGCACCTTAAAAACCGAAATAAAATCGAACGTTCCAATCGACTTTACATGTGACAATACTATCCGAGACATGTTGGGATTTGACAGCAAAATTTATGATGCGAATATGTGGCATGCAGGTGAACATGTTACGAAAATTTTGAACATTAACTCCATCCTTATCCACTGCAATATCTCTGTCGGTTCCTATAAAAATGGTAAGCCTGGCCACATCGTTCATCAATTCTTCCCCATAGTGCCGCCTGGGTACAAAATAGTGGAAACACCTAACCCTGTCATTTACCTACCGATCAGCACGAGACAGATCACTAACCTAACTGTTAAAATACTGGACCAGACTGATACCCCCGTCAGTTTTAGTAAGGAAACCGTCACGGTAACATTGCATTTAAAGAAGTTATAATGGGTTTTCGATTCAACCCTTCACCCTACCATGTCCAACCCAGTTCGTATAAGAGACGTTGTCCACAGCCTTGTAAAATCAGTTCAGCTTCGTCCGCCGAGCAGTTAACAAAGGCAAACAGAGACTTCTTGCGATCGTTGGGTTTTAAAGTGCTGCCATGAGTATTCTAAATATTGGGGAACGTGTCCTCGTCGACAACTCGATCGTTAGCAATCAGTTGCACACCCATCAACCGTATACAAACCGTTTCGACTATAACGATGAAATTCGAATTCCAATTCCTGAAGATATGTCAACTCTACCAGGTTTGAGCTATCTATACATAGAGGGAAAATTACGGAAAGCAACCGGTGAAGTTACGACGGCTAAATTTCTTAACAATGGGTTGGCTCACTTATTTAGCGAAATCCGATACGAAATCAATGGTGTCGTTGTCGATTCTGTTACCAAACCTGGTATTACATCTACTCTTAAGGGATATGTGTCCTACAGTTCTGATGATGTTAAAAAGCTTCAAAATTCTGGTTGGTTGTACGCCGCCAATACTCACATTACCGATGCACAGGGCAACTTCAGTGCCTGCATACCGTTGAGAATGCTGCTAGGCTTCGCCGAAGATTATGGAAAAGTCATACTTAACATCCGACAAGAGCTTGTCCTGATTCGCAGCAATACCGATGCCGACGCCGTATTCAGTGCTACCGTAGGAGAGACTGCTAAAGTTACGATTGACAAGCTGTATTGGAAAGTTCCACATGTCACTCCAGGTCTTGCTCAAGAATTATCTCTAACCAAATACATTGACAAAAATATCGACACACAAGTAGCGTTTCGCAGCTGGCAACTTCATATCATACCAGGCGTTAATGCCGTGACTCAACATTCTCATGCCATTGCAACAACCACCAAATTACAAACCCCCAGATATGTCATCGTAGGTTTTCAGACGGAACGTTCGGGGCTCATCTCTAAGGACAATAGTCATTTCGACAAAATTAATCTTACAAATTTTAGAGTTTATCTCAACACCGAACGTTTCCCCTACGATAATTTAAATAACAATTATGGTCTGAATCATTACGCCACATTATACGAAATGTACTCCAAGTTTCAATCGTCCTATTATAACAAGACTGACGAGCCTTGGTTCACGCCCAATGAGTTTGTCGACAAAGCACCCATTGTTGTAATCGACTGCTCCCATCAAAAGGACTACCTCCACGCGAACGCTGTAGTTTTTCGAGTTGAATTTGAAACTTCCGCAAACGTGCTAGCCAACACAACCGCGTATTGTCTCGTTCTTCATGATCGAGTTTTTACGTACAACGCTCTGACAAAAGCAGTAAAACAATTGTAATACTCCGAAGCAGGTCTTTTTTTTTGCATTGTACTCCTACTGCCGTCTACTTTCTAATTATTGAAAAAAAAATATAATATTAAAAAAAATTGACTCGACTAGGATTCGAACCCAGATCTCCTGAGGCGCAGTGTCTAGAATTCCCTTTAATGCATATAATGCTCCCCAGGCGTCATACCATTAGACCACCGAGTCCTTAAACTATTTAATGAAAAACGGCGATGACCTTCGGGATAATCGAAAGTATAAAAGGTTGCGCATTATCATGGTCTCGTTAATTGTTTTATAACTTACGTCAACTTCGCACACTATTCGTTTACGTATAAAATAATGGATCAGACTCCAAGTGACGATTCTTCACATGAAATCACATTAAAGCACGCTGTAAAATTGTGCTGTGCTTTCTGGTTTGAAGATGCAAAAAACAATTTAGATAAAATAGTGAGAAATTCCTCGGGACTCAGAAATTTAGACTTGGAATTTGACGCGTATGTAGTGACTGCTATGGCTGGCGATAGCCAAAATCAACAAGAAAAACGGAAACGACTGATTGCCAATTTGGAAAAAAACATTTTACAATATTTTGCTAGAGAAGGAAATACATCGCTGACGCTGGATGTGGACTACCACCCAAAGCATCCCTTTGCTGAAATGCTGGAAGAACGTGTCTCAGTATTCGATCTACCGTGTAAATCTACAACGAAAATTAACTCTACACCAACCGGCATGTTCACACTTCAAGTTAGGAGTGGATATGGCTCGCTCTTCTGGAGATATATTTCAAATATTGATCACCTGTAACATTTAACTAAATATAATTTTTAAATGGTTAATTTTTTTTATTTTGATTTGACCTTGAGTTGAAGGCTAAGGTGATTTTCAACATCACATTATTTTCAAGGACAAACTCTAACACCTCCCACCACTCGACCTTGATTTCAAAGTGAAACTCTAGAACCTCCTCCCACCAAAAAAAAAGAAAAAATCTACAAAACGGTGCGGCTGTTGACTAGTATCGGTCTGAACGAACAAATTTGTGAAAAGAAGGAAAATGAAGAAGAGTGTGCAGTTTGACGACTCGAAGAATCAGATGTACAATCTGCATACGTGGGCGTATGCGTATAAAGAAGCTCGGAGAGGAGTCTGGCAACAAGAAGCTATGGACAAGATGAGGTTCAAGCGGAGGATCCTTAATGTGGAAGAGGTATTGAGAAACGTCTTCAGCTCAAAACATAGGGATAAAGTATACGTAGAACGATATTCAGCCTTTGCAGATCATTAGATTGTACATTGTTAGATTATATATTGTTTGTAAATAAAAAAAAAAAACAGAATAAAATTTAAATGTTGTTTTATTATTCCATTAAGTAATGATTATATATATGGTAAACATTAGACAAAACACAATAGCAACAAGTTTTAGCATGATACATGCAAAGGGGTTATGTTGGACTGAGTGGTGGTTGCTCCGCAATTTCAATGATTGGTGTTGAGGTGTAGCGTTTCAGAAACTCAGCCTTTTCTCTCCCTTTGACATATATCAGTTCAGCGTCCCGCAGAAGGCGTCGCAATATGGTGGGGAACAGGTATGCAGGAGTAAATCCATCCTTCCAGGCTATGCAATGATGGTTTTCCATTAACCAACGGGCTTGCTTTTGCAAATTCTGAGGCAGTGCTTCGAAAGGAAAGGGTTGTTTGAACACGTGGTGAGCAATACTGGTTCCATCGTAAGCAGCAAATTCCTTTGGAGTGAAATTCTTGTCGGTTGTTTTGAATCCTTGAATATCGATAACCAATTTCATGTTGCCTCAGAGAACTAGCTGAACGGCTAAAGGTACTGACGCACTCACACTTGTCAGGACACAACGAAGTTATGGTCGGATAACTAGCTGGACGGCAAAGTAATACTACCCCCCACTCTCCATGATAAAACTTGCGCAGAAGAGTTACACCTGCTTGACCACTCTCGTCAGAGCATTGTACGTATTATAAGTAGTAGTTTCTTCAGTAAAAAAACTTTAACAAATAAACATTACATACTATAATATAATAATATAAAAAAATATAAATACTAGCTTAACTAGTAACATTTTCTTCTTTAGTTTCTTTCGCTCTAGTGTCTTCTTTAGTTTTTTCTTCATCTTCTTCTTCTATAAATTTGTTTACTTCATTTAGCTGATGATGTAACCCGAGACCTTCCATCAGATTTACAAAGAGCCTTCGATTTATCACATTATTTAGAAACAATTGACATACTTCTCCTCCATTTTCATATAATCTTTCTCTCGTGTGCAACTCTTCATCGGTATATCCGCTCCGCCCCATACCATACACAACTTCATGTCCTGCGTCGAATGCAAAGTCCTCACACAGACCTTGCAGATTTCCTATGGCGCTGCGCACATCTGTAGCTGGCGCTCGAGCAGCCTCCGAGTAACACATCCACATTACGACGACAGTTGCTGCCCAATTGCTTCTAGTTCAATATCACACCTAACACTGTCGCTAGCAAACGTCAGCAGTTCGTACAGACACAGAGCCTTCTCCGACAATTCGTCAAAGTTTTGTAACGTAACGTGTAGATTTTGAATATAATCCCCAGGTTGAGTTAGCGCTCGCGTTATTGCTGTTGAATAAAATTGAGGAAACTTTAAGTTCTTCAATTGTGCTAGTTTTCGTCGAATTAGAGTGCGAACTCTGTACAGCTCTTCCACAGTTTCTCTCCCCAGGTAAACATCCGATCCGTCCTGACCCTGTATGCGTAACACCTTCACCGCTTGAATCGTTGTGAATGATAGGAGTATGGGTCCCAACTGAAGCGGTGGCCACTGTCCAGCTCCGGAATAAAAATAATTTGTTATAATTCCCTCATTTTCTAACAGGATTCCCCACTCGGGTTCCAGCAGCTGAACCCAATTATTGTGATTTCCACGTATTTGTATTACTGGTACAAATCCACCGCTGGTTTGTAGACCCACACATACAAACTTAGTCTGTGAATTATTTAATCCATATGTACTACTGCCAAGGAGCACTGGACACTGTTGCGGTTTACACTTCGTGACACCATCGAACACTGCTTGCCCGCTCTTCACTAAGCCAAGAACTTTGGTAATGGTTTCCATTCTTAGTTGCACTGAATAAGAAGATGTTCTGCGATTCCTACTCCTGCCTGCTCTTTTTTTATCTACTTTTCGAAGGTAGTGGTAGAAGGGAGTTACAAGGTTGCCCACGGTCACGGTCAAGTAGGAGGAGTACCAAAACTAGTGGTGGGGGGAGAATTGGTCAGTTAGAAATAGCATTTCAACGAAGTAGCAGTTAAGCGAATCGAGTGTGCGTAGAAGCGTTAGAGTAAACTATAATGCCGCTGGATAAATTTGGAAGGCATCACCTTGGCCATCCCTCAGATCATTCCACTGATCCTCCTCCTCAACTGTTTCTTTTCGAGAACTTGGAGGATTTTTACTATGAAAAGGACATACACTTTACAAGTCTAGGAGTTAACCCTGCAGCCCTCCTCCCCTCACTCAATATACTAAACTAACAAAGGCTGCAAAACAATATTGTAGGTAAAGTGAAACAATATTCTTCCGAAAGAAGTTCTTCTTAGCTCTATTTTTCTTCACATAACCCCTGAAAATATGTATGTAATTGTCGTTACTCTTGTATAGATTGATAAAACTATAGCTTTAGTATAACAATGAGATAAAATAAAAAATACATGTACTTATTAAAAGCTGTATTCATAAATTATTGCAGGATACCCGTTTCCATCACAAGGGGATGGAATTTCAGAAATTCTCCTATTTTATTCTACAAAATTCATGAAAACACATTTTACCCCTTAGGGGTAAAATTTCTAAAAATTCTTTCAGATTGTTTTATCCTGAAATGAACCCAGAAGAAAAAAATAATAATTTTAACCCCCTACCCCTGTTCAGTTTTCCCTTTTTACCGCTTTAGGGGTAAAATTAAAAAAAAACCTAAAACCCCTTTCTAAATATTTGAAAAAAACACATCTATATGCCACAAAAGAATGCTCTACCTCAACAGACAAAGGAGATACAAGGGGCTCTATAATTCACCCCGAATGCAAATTGACACCTTTAGGGTTGATTAGGGCAAAATCCTGAAATATGTTTTTAGACATTTGCCTTGGATACCTATGCAAGCAAACACCAAGTCGGTATCTTATCAGGTCTAGGAGATATTGAGGAATTTGTGGAAACACAGTATAGCCCTTTTCAACCTCTTGGGGGTAAATTTTTCAAAATCCCTTAAACCGTTTTTTAAATATTTTAAAGCTACACCTATATGCCAAAAAAGAATGTTCTAATTCAATAAATATAGGAGATACAAAGGGTTCTTTAATTCACCCCGAATCCATATTTGCACCTTTAAGGGTTGATTAGGGCAAAATCCTGAAATACGTTTCTAGGTATTTGTATTGAAAATTTTTGCAAGTAAACACCAAGTCGATATCTCATTGGGTGTAAGAGATATTTAGGAATTCGTCAAAACAGATTTTACCCCTTTTCACCCCCTTAGGGGTCGAATTTCAAAAAATCCCTTCTTAGCACTACCTTACGTAACCAATTGAACCTTCCACCCAAATTTCAAGTTCGTAGTACCAGCAGTTACGGCTCTGCGTTGATTAGTGAGGGTTGTGACTTTCCTTTATATATGTATAGATTTATTTACTTTTAGTCAGTCAGAATTTGATTTAAATAAAACATATAGAATGTGTAGTGAGTGTATTTATTAATTTATCATCATCATATCACTACAATATATATATCCGGTATTATACTACCACACGTGGCTTTCCGGTTCTCAAACGCCAAACGTCTCTATTAAAGGCATCTTCTTCTTGCAAGCGATAGGAAGTCATTGATTCTTTTATTCCGCTATTCCAGGATCTTCTGGGTCGGCCTCTCTTTCTCTTCCCAAGTGGAGTCCAGCCAAAAATTCTTTTTGGCCATCTCTGATCGTTCATTCTTAATAAATGTCTGAACCATTTGAGGCTTCGTCTATCGATCCTATCTGTCACGCTGTCTTGGGCATCCATTCTGCGTCGTATCCCCTCATTTGTTACGTGTTCTATTCTTGATACCCCGGCACTTCTTCTAAGGTAGTCCATTATTTTATCATTAGTGTTAAAAAGTGACATTAGTAAATCATCATTAATATAATCAAGGAATCACATTTATTTATTATATATGTTAATTGCACAATTTTCAAATTTATTGGTGCAAATCCCTGTCATCTTCTGTTTGTTAAGTGCTTCATCTTCATCATTATCGATAAACTGAGGTAGGTGGGAGTCCATAACAATATTGGCAGATGCACTTGCTTCGACGATTTTTACGGATATATCCATTCCAATATTCGTTGAAGTGCTTTCTCCAGGAATTCTTACAGCTATTTTCCTCTTGTATTTGGTACTCGAAAAAATAATAAGCAATAGCAAAATAAATAAACAGGGAACAATAATCAAGAAATCACATCAGTGCATAGGGTACGCAGACGACGTAACCATAGTCACTAGGACAAAAGAAGAGCTAAAGAACCTAATTAAGAAAGTCGTAAGAACATCGGAGACTTTTGGACTAAAAATTAACTAAACAAAAACCAAGTATATGATAATGAAGAGAGGAGAACAAACAACAAATGACCCACTAAAAATAAGAGACGAGCAGGGCAAAGAATACAAATTCGAAAAGGTGGAGCATTTCAAGTTCCTAGGGACCGAAATTACAAGTGACAAGGATCAAAACAAGGAAGTGGAGAAGAGAATAACAGCTGGAAACAAAAGTGCGGGTGCTATGCAAAAAGTGTTAAGTGCAAAAAATGTGTCAAGGAAAGTGAAAATAAAAATTTATAAGACCATAATAAGACCAGCAGTGGTTTATGCAAGTGAAACGTGGGTGCTAAATCAAGAAACACAACAAAAACTCGAAATATGGGAAAGAAAGATATTACGAAGAATATATGGAGGAAAAAACGAAGAAATAGGGTGGAGAAGAAGGACTAACCAGGAGCTAAAAGATTTATACACAGAACCAGGAATAATAACGACCATCAAAACACAAAGAATGAGATGGATCGGCCACATTGCAAGAATGACAAACGAAAGAGTAACAAAGGAAATATTATTCGAAGAAGCATGGGAACCAAAGATGAGAAGAAGACCGCGAAGAAAATGGATGGAGTGTGTGGAGCGGGACTTGACAAAACTAGGAGTGGACGATTGGAGGAACAGGGCGAAAGACAGACAGGAGTGGAGAAGAATCGTCAACCAAGCCAAGGGCCTAAACGGCCTGTAGCGCTAAAATATATATATATTTTCCTCTTGTTTTCTATTGATTCTTCGACATAGCTTTCTGCCACAGCATTCGATCTGCATGCGCCATGTCTCTTAAGCCTTAATAAATCAGTACCAGAATTTGCCAACACTGATGCAGATGATCTGCGAAAACAGTGACCTATGTACAGTTCCGGATTTGGTAGGCTAGGAAATCTTGCAATCCTTTTTAGAATATCAGCAAATGTGTTGATGCCCACCGGCTGGATGGTGCACCTTCCGTTTCTGTATCTCAAAAAGAAACGATTATTTGGCACATGCTTGGGGCGCATACGCACATATTTTCGTACAATTTCAATTAAATTGATTTCCTTAATATCCCCTTTTATTGTAAATGTTCTTGAAACTTTGGTTTTTGTATTTGGGATAGTGATTTTGATAAAACAATTACAATTGTGAACATCCTTCAGTACGCATATGTAGTAATTCGTCCTTTCGACAACCCCCAGCAATTGCAACTATCAAAAGAACCTAGAAAAATTGGAAAAGTCGTTTTAGAAACAAAAAATCCTCATTGAATGTGTAATTACCTTAAATCCAAAATATATCTGGTCATTTGCTTTCTTTAAAGATCTATTGAAATCTTCTTTAGTAAAAATTTTGGCCTTTTTTGGTCGGTAACCTTCTGCATTCCTCTTGAAAAAGGCAATCAGTCTTGTAAATTTACTAATGTCTACATTTTGATTAATGGAAATGGTCGTTCGCAACATCGAATAATGGTTCCACATTGTTGAGGGCTTGAAAACTTTTACCTTGTTAGCAAAATAGGCAAGAATAACTGTTTCGGACACCATCTATATCTTCTTGGAGTCCAAGTTTTTATAAGTAGATTTGTTTAATTCCTATGATTTATTTGGTAACAAATTAGAAATTGCACCTTTTGCAGCCTCTTTAACGTCTGAAGGTACAAAAGAATCTTCTGAATCACTCATTTTTAATATTACTTTGTAAAATGCAAATCTGACAGAAAATAGTTATTTGTACAACTAGTTTTGAAAGTCATACTTTTTTCACGATTTTGCGTTAAAAACAGTGGTACTTTTTTCATGATTTTTCGTTAAAAAAAGACGACTTTCATGATCACTATGCTAAAATCGTTGTTTTCATAACAAGCGTCGAAAGTAGCAAATACCGTGCGATTAGGCAAACGAGGGCGTAGCATAGCGAAGCCCGAGTGGATCTAAAACAAGAGCACAGACATTTGCACGACTGTATACATAGACAACCGACATTCCGAGAACATGCCGTAAAACAGCTAAAAAATTGGAATAGAGGAGGATCATTAACATTAGTAGAGATACAGCACTTCAAGTCTACAAAACAATAAAAATTTCCTCACTTGCCCTATTGCGCTACAATACCTACTTTATATGTTATGTTCTACAGATCTAAAGGTCTTCAAAAGTTACAAACCAGGGCAAACAGGGTGGTTCTTATGTGCAATAAATACACAAAATTAAATGAATTTTTTTTCTATAATAATTTTCAAGGTCAGCTTTCTAGGGAATAAGTTCCATTCCTGCAGGGTCCCTAGTTTTAATAATGTTGGTACATAGATTTTTAGTTCTTTTTTTCCACTAAAAAAAGTATTTGTCATTTTAACAGATGTCATAATAGTGGGTAAAACGAACAGCATAGTAAAATATTGCAAATTTATTAATTATTAAAGTTACAATATTTGAAAATAAACATAATGAACGTTTGATTCCATGTAGAAAAATTATATTTGTCAAGAGTTCAAATTAACAAACTTTGACATTCAAAATTGACACATAACCATAATTTTGAAAAAGTTCTACCAACACGGGGTATACAAATTTCCTAGCGTTTTACTCACATATCTACCAACATTGTAACACTTTTGACAGTTATAGAAAAAAAACGTATTTTACCTTAAATTGGCTTAATCTAGAATGACAGAGGAAGTTGTATGTGTTGCTACATGTAAAAAATTAAAGTCATTCTAGAGAAAAATGAGATGTTTATTAATGATGACTTAAATGGATATGATTATTAAATAATAAGTTTTTTTTTATTGGCAACTAGTCTGAATGCAGGGTTCTGTTATAGTATAGTGATTTAAATAAGGTAGAGTAGTAGTCCGGGAGCCAGCGACCTTTTTTAATGACCAAAACCACAAAAGCTGAAAATGTTTCCTAAGCTTTATTTGGTATCACTAGTAAGTGAATGGACCTCCAGCTGGCGCACTTCCGGGGGGTGTAGCTGCGGCATCCTCCCACACACGTAAAATAATAATAAATAATTTTAACAGACGTTGACAGAAAATACCTGATTTACGCCAACTAATTATCAATTTTTTTGACAAATGCTATTGAACTTGAAAAGCAAATCATGGCATATTTAAAAATTCCCAAGTTTTAAATTAGTATTTTAAAATAAAAATCGCATATAGAATATTATTATTGGTATCATTTGATGCGTAATAATTTTATCTTTCCATTGATACCATTATATGTGTAAATTAATAAAGTAATGTATCAACAAATTTTTTAGATTTGGTGTTCTTCGGATTCATTGCCATCCAACTCATTATCGATTTCGTTACCGCTGCAATTGATGTCGATCTGTGAAATATCTTTGACATCATCTGTAAATATATATAATAATAATATATTAAAAGATATAGATGATAATAATATAAAAACGTATAATACGCAAGAGCAAAATTGTAACACAAATCGGATTATGAATTATAAAAAAAGTTTACATGCTAACAAAATTGTTATTTATTTATTATCGTTGTAGCCAACAGCTGATGCCAATGACAGGCTACATTTTAAATAATTAACATTAATATAGGCCAGTTTTCAAATGCAGAAATTAAGAGAACAAAAAAAAAACAATGGAAGAAAATAACTTTACAATTTGCTATCAGAGTAAAGTCAATAGCAATGATTGTTGAATAACTTAAGAAAAAAAAAAGAAAAAAAAACATGATAGGCTGGATTAAAACTAAATTATAGAGTAAGTTGTAGATTAAAACTAAATTACTAAGCTAAAACTTAAATATGCCTCGCCCCAATATCAGCCTCAACTCTCGGTAAATTTAAAGCATATTTACACGTATTTAAAAATATCTTTATTTTGAGGTTAAAAAAATCAACATATCCACTTACAATACTTGCATATTTACATATTCGATAAATTGGTGAATTTATTAATGAATTTGTTCGAGATGGTGGAAGATAAAATATTTGATTGCAGCGGGAAACTTGTCTGGGTACAAGAAAACGTAATTTGTGTAATATTGGACTAATATCAGTTTCGTTGTTAAACACCTTGTGTAAAAATACAAGTGCTGCCAAATAACGCCGTTTCTCTAAAGTTATAATACCTGAATATTTCTTTAATAACTCTGAGTAATGCGAATATAAGGGGTAGTATCCTGTTTCTTTGAAATACAAGTATTTAAGGAATCATTTCTGCACTCTTTCTATTGCATTTATAAATATTATTCATTTTTATTTTTCAATTAAAATTATATAGATAAAATTAAATAGAAAATAATCAAAAATTTACATTGAAATAATGAAAAAAAGTAATGAAATGAGAGAGAAATATATCAGTATTATTCTAACCTGCAGTACTTTTTTTGTCATCATCGATAGTTATATCTCCAAGGGAAGAGGGTAGCTGCTCACCCTCGAAACCATTTGAAATGAAATTTCCCCTCCTTCTCTTCCCAGCCAAAATCAGTCGGATGTAATGCCGTTGGAACCTGAAGATGAGCGTGTGCCCAAATATTTGCTATATACGTTGTCCGCAGCCAATGTTGGTGTTGGTGCAGCTCAATTTTACAGGGAGGCAGAGCTGATCGGTCGATATTATTCTTCGGTAAACGGAATAAAAAATTGTGGCGGTCGGTTGGGCTATTCGGTGTAGCATAAAACTGCTGCATTAAATCTTGGCTCAGTATTATACAAAGTGGCTATCTAAATATTTACTATTTGCACTTTTATGTGTAAATATTTGCTTTTCGCATTTTAATGTCCACATATTTACTGTTTATGTTATGTATAAATATTTAAATGTGTAAATATTTACTAAAACCCTTTAAATTCTAAAACTTGTGAGATAGTATAATAACTGCATGGACGTGTTTAATGAGAAAAGCATAGATATCTGATACTGTCAGAGCTGAAATTTGATAATATAATAGTTAATTGAATAAGTTAAACGAAAAAAATATTCAGCTTTATATTTAGTGAGGGAAAAGTGTCCAGCTGATGCAGTCAAAGATACAATGCGCCCAAGCGCATACCGATGCGCAGCGTCTTTCACTGCATCGGCTGGGCACTTTTCCCCCACTAAATATATAGCTGGATGTTTTTTTGTTTAAGTTATTAACTTAACTATTAGTTTACCAAATGTCAGCTTTTGCGGTATCAGTTTACTCATCAAATGATACCAATAATGATATTCTATATGCGATTTTTATTTTAAAATACTTATTTAAAACTTGGAAATTTTTAAATATGCCGTGCCTTGCTTTTCAAGTTCGATAGCATTTATCAAAATAATTGGTAATTAGTTGGCGTAAATCAGGTATTTTCTGTCGTCTGTTAAAAATATTTATTATTATTATTTTACATGTGTGGGAGGCTGCCGCAGCTACACCCCCCGGAACTGTGCCAGCTGGAGGTCCATTCACTTACTAGTGATACCAAATAAAGCTTAGGAAAAATTTTCAGCTTTTGTGAAATGACTAACTCTAAACGGTCGCTGGCTCCCGGACTATAGGTTAGTAGGTAAGATTCAATATTAGTAAGAAGGTACCTCACATTATGCAATAAAAAATAAGATATATATTCATTACGATAGATTAAGTACATATATATTTGTAAAGATTTCTAATTAAGCTAGATTATTATTATTATACTTGTCGAATTAAAGGTTTCAATTCTTTTCAAGGTGGAGGTACTTCAGTGCTTGGCTAAGTATTAACTCTCTCGAGACGTGGTAGTATATTAGCATTAATGATAGAATGTGTCATTATAGTTGTAGTGCCCTGATTATCGCTCATCTACCGATTCAAATTATCTAAGGTACGTTCTAGTTCACTCGTTATTAAACCTCCTACTGTTCTAGTAGCCACCAGCCCATCTGAGCGACTAAATATAGGATGTTGGGCTAGTAATTCTTTCTGGGCCAAATGACGATGTAATGCTAATTTTGCAGGAAATATTTGAGTGTAGTTAAGTTGCTGTAATGACAATTGATGTAGTACTTGTGGAGATCCACGAGGTACTTCAAGTTTACTTTAACACTCTACCATATTAGCAAGCCTCCTCTGTTGCGGTACTAAGTACTGCTGGACAAACTGCCATTTCACCTCGAGAAAATTTTTGTTTTGATTTATTTTCGTGTGTTGGTGTAAACTGATTTTGTTGGTTATATTGCATCACATTATTATTATATGGTGAGGTACGCCTGTGTGTAGAGAGCAGGGCATTTTGTAATTTTGAGTGGTTTTCTTGATCGTCATTTCCTGCCGAAATTATACTGTTTTTCAAGCGATCTCCAAAAGTGGTCATCCTTGGGGGTTCCTGTGATCTTTGATTATTAACGTAGTTAAACGATTTAGCTCTTTTAGGAGCCGGTAGGGCAGCTAGCATATTATTTCGTACAATACCTCCATGATTTTGATTGGTTGGCTTTATACCATTAGAAATTTGTTGTGGTAGTTCAGTTGAATTGGACAATAATTTGCTAGTTTCAGTTTTACGACCCATCTTTTGTGTCAAAATGTCAGAATTTTGCTCTTCAATTTTGCCAATGTCAGTAACATCTGGCCAGTCCTGAGAACGCGTTCTAAATTTACGTGATTTACGTAATTTACCCGACACTTTACTGGTTGATTGCTGTTGTATCGCATTTAAAACAGCTTGGGTGTGTTTCCGTTCTTTATTCGTTTTTTCTAAATTAAGCAACTCCTCATCTAAGCGAGATACTTGGTTATGTAACTTTTTACCCCGCACAAGAGTAGATGAAATATCTTGTAGAATATTTTCTCGAGTTGCACTGGGTAAAAGCTCATGATGGGCACTCTGTTTAACATATTTTTCGGCTATTTTTTGTCGTAGCTGCATTGCAAAGGTGTTTTGTTTCTGCTCTAAATTTGCAACCTCATTCTGCAGTTTACTAGCTTTTGCTCGCAATTCTACGTTAAGACAAGTCATTTCTTTAGCTTTTGCAAATAAATCAACTGAAGAACTAACATTAATGTCTAATTCACCCATCCGAGCTTTCAGTAGAACTACACTATCATGTATGAGTGATTTTATTCGTTTTTCCAGGTGTGCAGTCCGGTTTTGCAAGTGCTGATTTCGTTCCTAATTGAGAAGAGAAAAATATTAAATTAGTGAAAATCTTTTATACCTTTGTTAAATAAGTTAATAATAAAACAACAAAAAATTTAAATGGTACAAGAAAAAAAGAGATGCTTGAATCAGAAACAACTGTGAAAAACTACTAAATCTAAACAGAAACGACTAATACACTGTGGATAAGGAAACCGTATATGAATGAAAAAAAAATTATGAACCTAAAAATAAAATAGATAAAACAAACCGTAACAGCAATAAATTGTGCACACTACTAAGGTTTGTTTATTAGTTAGGAATCAGGGACCATAAATTCGATCATGTGCACTCAACCATATAGTTTTAAAAAAAATGTGCACTATCTGGAATGACCTTGCGGATCTAAATGTGGAGGGCTCCATTCTCTTTGGGATTGCAAAAAAGCAAGAAAACATATTTTTTTAATGGTAGATACTAAAAACCGTGTATAAGATGAAGCACTTGCAAATTCTTCTATTAACCAGGTTTCATAAAAGTAACTCGATGTTTCTGAAATTTTGCATGGAGCCATTAATTATTCTAGATTCTGAACAACTTTTCTTAATGGTTTTGCCACGTTCAAAACAGAAAAGGTACTTTACCTGAACAAAAGAGTTTTTTTGAAACTACTGCCAATGCCTCCTTGATATGACGCCTGCACTCTAGAGGCGGGGATTTTTAAAGGGTTACTTCTAGGGTACCATGGAACATTTGTGCCAAAATTCAGGAAATTTTTTTTGAGATATCTATTATAAGCCCAGGTATAAAACTCAAAACACACAGCGGAAAACAACAGAGCAAACAAAAATAAATCGTATTTTTTACAACAATAAAGCAATAGAGATAATTCTTTCACTCAAAATTTCTCCATTCTTTTCTACACATTTCATACGCTGCAAGTATGCCTTTATGTGCAATAGTTTTCAAAATACCTCGATGCTGAAGTTTATACCAAGCCTTCCCGGTACGCTTTGGTTAAACAATTTCTGTAGCATTTATTAAAAATTATTAATTTACATCATCAGAAACCAGAAAGAATAAGCTTCCTACTGGTTTCGAAATCATTGAGAAAAAATTCACAAATAAGTATATAAATGCGATGTACGCATAAAAGTCATCAATCTTTAGTAATAAAAACATTCAGAAAATATTTTTTCTGTTTTTTTGCAATCGTAAAAAGAATAGAGCACTCCACATTTAGAACCGCAAGGTCATTCCAGATAGTGTACAGTTTTTTAAACTATATCTTCAAGTGCACACCCCATTATTTTAGAATCGTCTTTTGAGAGGCCAGATTCCTGACTATATATACATTGTGTAAAACAGATTTTGTCGTTTTCTCATTTTAAAATACTTTAAATAGCTGAATTTTATAATTGAGCAATTTCTGTTTCGTACATATGGATGAAGCAAGGAGAGCGCATGCTCTCAATAGATAGAAAGAGAATCCCGTTGTATTAAAAACATTTTCATAAGAATAAATAATAAAAGTACTATGTGTTTAAGATCCAAGAATGATTTTTACTTCCTTTTACAATAAAGGAAGTATTGGATTCACCCCAAAAATTCGAAATTGAGTTTTAAACAGATCTTCACGTTTCAGAGTCCCCTGATCTCAAAAAACATATTTTTTTTTCATTGGTCTGTGTGTCTGTCTGTGAACAGAATATCTCAAAAACGAAAAGAGTTATGGGGTTGAAACTTCATATATAAGTTTTGTGTACTATGTAGATGCGACAGCAAGCTTTTGAAGAAAATCGCATAACCAGAAGTAGGTGTTTACTCTTGTGGTTTTTCAGTTTTTTCGATTTTTTCAAAAACGGCTCTAATGATTTTTTTCAAACTTCTCATTTTTATTACATTTTTAATGTGTATTGATGTGAGATAGGTGATTTTCCAGTTGAATACTTCTAAACTGGGTTTCTTTTGTTTTTTTTTCTATTTTTTTTATTAACTCCTATTTTAAATAGAACACCCGGTATATTATTAAATTTTTGAATTCAGCTTGGAATTATAAAGAAAATTTGTTTCTTCACCTAACACTCTATTTTGCACCGTTTTTGTAGAATTCGTAATTTTTTAAAAATTTTGACAAATGCTTAAAAGTTTAAAATCAAATTTTTGCCCAATTATAAGATCACTGTAAAAGGAAGGTGTGTGCGTGTATCACACCAGATTTTTTATAAGTATTTTAAATTAAATTGTGATAGATTTTAAGGATTTCTATGTCCATTTGATAATTTATGGAACTAGGGCTTTTTAGATTTCCATCATTTCATAAACGTCTTTTTTTTTAATTTTCTTTTTGTAAAATAATGAAAGAATTAAAATTGAAAGTATGCATTTTATCAATTGAATGATCAGATAAAACAGGGTTTGGTTTATTTGGAGTACTATTTTAATTTTTATTGAATTTTTCTGCTGATTGATTCTTTTTTCAAGATTCTTTTAGTTTCACCAATATATCTTCCATCACAATTATTACAGTTTGTTTATTTGATGTATTATATTACTTTCATTATAAATTTCAGTTTTGTCTTTTAAATTATTTTTTTAAATCACCAATTGTATGCTTTTTAAATGCCATTTGAAAATTATATTTTTTAATTCTGTTTCTAATTGCATAGATAATTTAGGAATAAAAGACAAAGCAATAATTGTTGGTGCATTATTTATTTGATAATTATTACACTCATTTCCTACGAAATTAGGTTAAAAGATTAAAATTTATTTTTATTTTTTGTTTTATATATTCTATTATTTATGTTAGAATTAATAAATTTTGAAGGGTAAATATTTTGTAATAGCATATTTCTGATTGAATTTAGGTTTTTTCCACCACAAGAGTTCCCAGATTATTAAAAATAGCAACAACAATTCCAACAAGAAAAGTACAAAATACAAAGAATAAAACAATACCGACCGATTAATCTCCTGCTAGCCATGGAGAAGATACTGGAAAAGACGTATATGCAATTTGTAAAGTATATTAATAAGGGAATATTATCACAATTTAAAGCTGGGTTTAGAGACACTTACAGTTGTAAAACAGCTTTTCAGTGTATTTTGAATAATTGGAAAATTGCAACTGATATGAATGATACAGTAATTGTACTATTATTAGATGTGAAATGTGCCTTTGAAACTGTGGTTTGTGGGAGGCTGTTGCAGAGGTTTGAAAGGATAGGACTTGGAGGTACGATATTAAATTGGTTCAAAAATTATCTGACGGCCCAAAAACAAATAGATAGATATATGTGAAAATGTAATATCAGAAGAAAAGAATATTGACACGGGCGTTCGCCAGGGTAGTATACTAGAACCTATCTTGTTTAGCTTGTATATATATGACATGCACATGCACAATATTGCATCTGCGGATGACACTATAATGTATGTAGAAGGCAGACATGCAGAAGTAATGGTGAAAATTGATCATTATAAAAAATGCAGAATTATGGTATTGCCAAATGAAATCATTTATGGGAAATTTAGACAAGTTCAAAATTTAAAAAAAAGAGGAAGAAGTGGATAATGTAACATGTTATTTAAAAAGTGCTATCAAAAATAGTTACAAACAAATTGCAAGAATACGCTGAGTCGACTAAAACAACACGGCAGGATGCTCAATTTCCACGGCAGCTCCAATTTTTTTAATTAAGGTTTCATTGTATATTTACCACTTTTCTGCTTGCAGAAAAACTTATTCAAAGTAAGATAATGGAATTGGATAGATTAACATAAAATAGAAAAGAATTGGCAAAAATTGCAGAAGAACTTACATAGATAAAAGATAGAAAAATATAGGAACTAAACCGTCCCAAACCAAAGGATTATAAAAGCTTATGAAATAAGCAGCCATAACTGTTTGCGGTTAAAGCTAAAGAAGTTATTACAATTTGAGCTCGGTGCATTACTATTAACATTTTTTCTTTAAAATATGAAAAAATAAGAACAAAATTATTCAGTCACTATTCCTAAACCAAAGAAACAAAAAAAGGATAAAATATAAACAAACCTTTTCTTGTCTGATCTGACAATCAACGTTATTTTTGTAGTCAGATTTCTTCATTTGATTTATCATAGTCATGTACTGATCTGTGAACATATCCATCAGTATTTTCAATGCAATTGGAGTGCTTTGGGGTGCTTGTGAAATATCACTTAGGGCAGTAAGTTGTTGACCAACATCAAGAACTGTTGGTAGTTTCTTCCCACTGCCTGATGTGCTTACAAGAGTTTGGCTATGCAGTAAACCTAGTTCATTAATTTTGATAGCCTTATTTGGTTTGCTTTTCTTGACTCGTCCCCACCTAGCTTTAGCTGGAGCAGCGGTCGATGGTTTTTGATATTGTGTCTTGCCACCATGAAATATCCTACGGCACAATTTCTTTGGCTGACATCTTGTCTGTAAATCAAGTAATGATGAGGTCACACACATATTGTCATTATCATGTACTTATATTCAAAGAATAATAAAATAGACTGCAAGACACCAAAAAAAAGTAGCCAAAAGTTTAAAGTTAATTATTGTCAAAACCACTTATCCGATTTGGGCGATTTTTTTTTTTTTTGAATGACACGTCTCTTTCAGAAAGTTAGCGTACTACTCTATTCGCATAGAAACTTATTTTTTTATAAATACCGGGTGTAACAATTATAACGTGTTTTTTCCATAAAATTTATAACACCCTGTGGGAGTCAACAGCTACAGTATCAAGTTATAATTCAAAGCAAAATCTAGCCTTATCTTTTTATAACATTTTGTTTTTTGATTCACCTTTTATCTTAGCTACTGCAAGAGAAACACAATTTTATAGCATAACATGTGTTTATTGACTTTAATTTGCATTAAATGCACTAAAGTAGCAGGCTATGGAAAAACAGAAAGAAACAGTAATTGTCATCAGGTAAATACAGCTGTCAAAAAGCAGTAGTTGATAGAAGTGTGTTTTCAGTGTTAGTCCTTAACGTTTTTTTTGCAAAATCTTTAATTTTCTCAGTATGCAACGTGAAACACGAAATTTTATTCGCGAAGAATGTGCTCAAGCATTAGTTCTGTTTGAGGAAGGTTAGAAGTTATTCTGGCCAGAGGCGGAAATACTCGCCACTGAGACTTTCGTTTACCTTTTTTCTTTAAATTTTGTTTCTTTTTTTTTGTTAAAGTAGGTCTCCATAACAACATGTTATGCTATAAAATTGTGTTTCTCTTGCAGTAGCTAAGATAAAAGAGTGAATCAAAAAATAAAATGTTATAAAAAGATAAGGCTAGAGTTTGCTTTGAATTATAACTTGATATTGTAGCTGTTGAACCCCACAGGGTGTTATAAATTTTATGGAAAAAACACCCGGTATTTATAAAAAAAATGAGTTTGATCTGATCTTTAAGAATCAACAGCCAACTTTTGTCTAAAAATGTCAAGAAAGAACATGTGTGTGTGTTTAAGTGACGCCCGCGCCCCCTGAAGTAATCTGTAAGCGTTTCCGGGGGGCAATGGTAGTCGTTACGTGAAATTTAAAAGAAGATAGCTAAAATATCGAAAATTCTTCAAATGATGAAACTGGGAAAAGTCGGCAATTTTAAGAATAAATAGCTAGAAGATATTAACATTGATGTAGTGAATGACACAATGGAGGAAAGAGAAGGCGAAGTAGTTAGTGAATCAAAAGAAAAAAATCTGAAATAATAGAATCTATTGAAAATTTAAATAATGCAGAATTAAACGCGAAAAACAGTGTATCCGATTCAGTAGTGAATCGGTTAAACACAGTTATTTATTTATTTACCATTTTCAAGTTGCACACAGGACGTACCCAGTAAAGCAACTTCAATTAGCAAATGAAAATAATCTGTAAAAGGCTTTACCCAGAACTTCCCTCGTCGACATTGTAACACTAAGTAATTTTAAAAATGAAATTAAGTTAGGAGTAAAAATATCTTCACGTTTCTAATAAATTAAATACATTTTCAAATTAAAAAAACGTTATTGGTGGTCGAATTCGAAGGGCAGACAGACCGCGTATGCAGTCCCAACGTTTTGTGGGATGTTGCAAGAGAACGGGCTATTTCTACCTGCGCCACAAAGCATCTACCCTCCGAATTCCTGCGTTGCAGCCGTATTAAGTAACGCACTAAATTGTTGCTCGTTTTTGTATCGTACAACATTTATTCTGTATCTATTGGGACCCATTTGGCTCATCATCATTCGTGAATAACCCTGTATATTATGATCAAAAATTATTTTTATCTATTATGGCTATGGAATAGTTCCGAATTTATGAATGAAACTATAAGCCACTTACGGCCAGTTCTACAATGCAGGTATATACTTATAATAAGTTATTCCAGGTATAATTGTCATAGTTTCCGTTGTTACAGCAATCGTTTCTAGGGTATTTATTCCCCGGATAACTTTATCATTGGTTTGTAGAACCGGCCCTTAAAAAACAAATGTCAAGTTTGACAGTTACGTATAAATGTAGTTGCATTCATGAATTAGGAACTATTCCATAGCCATACTAGATGAAAATAATTTTTGATCATACTTTAATAAAAACAAACTTTGACGACAGCAATCACGGCATCCCAATCAAACCATAACCGGGGCACACTTTCGTTGTAGTTTAAACGTTTTATTTATATGGACAGTGTCCCGAATTTAAGAACAGAATAGGACTTAGCTGAGGAGAAATACCCGTGATATGCTGCCATCAGTGCAGACATACAGACACATCGAGTGAGCATAGTGATAAGATATAAGATTTTTCAAAGCTTGACGGAAAGTTGTTTACTATGTTCCGTTCAAGTAAGTCCTGGAGCCAAAATGACTCCAAGAAACTTGACGTGCGAATCACAGGGCAGAGCAGAGTTGGTGGTTCTTCGCATGAAATTTAGATTCTGGATTTTCGAAGCATTAAGAGAAAGTTTGTTAGCCAGGAAACAATCATTAATATTTGTTTGGGTGTTATCTAAAATAATAATTAAGGAGTCTGTTGGATGATGCTATCATATTGGTGGTATAATCAGCAAAAAGTATCAGATTGAGATCTTTCTGAAAGTTGGGAAGGTCGTTTATATATATATCAAAAATAACAAAGGTACCAAAACCGATCCCTGAGGTACACCATGTTTAATTTGTTATATTAGAGGTAGGACTCTATCAAAGAGAAACTTCCGAAATCAAAATTACAGTATGCCAATTTATGAAAAAGCACATAATGAAAGACACAATCAAGTGCTTTAGTGAGGTCATAGAAGAAAGCATAGGAGTCCAGGAAGAGACAATCTTAATGATATTATTTATGATCAGTGTTATTGGCTTATTTTGTCTTTCAAAGAAGTAATTCATTTTATCCTTTAGAATTGATTCAGAGATTTTAGAGAATATTGGCAATAGTGACATGGGCCGATAATTAGAAGGTTCATCAACTGATCCCTATCTTTCAAATCGGTACAACCTTGGCATTTTTAAGAGCAGTAGAAAAAAGATCGTCATTGATGCACATATTTATCAATTTTGTCAGAGAATAAGTTATTAAATGATTTAAGGTTTTTACAATTTTGACTTCATTGTTGTAGCAGTCCTTGTAATAAATATTTTTTAAATTGTTGATCTTTTGTTTTACTTCAACAAGAGATGCCAGTTGAAATGAACATTTTTCAATATTAACATTGTTAGGTAAGAGTTCACCAAAAGATTTATTACTTCGAGGTCAAATTTCTTTAACCTCATCAACGATATTAGTAAAAAAACAGTAAAATTCTGGGCACTTATACAGCTGTCAAGAGAAATATTAGTACGAGAAATACATTGATTATTTCTGACACACAGGTACTTGTGGGTTTGAACAAATGTTAATATAAGAGTCAAAAGCTTTTCTTTTAGCAACAGTAAACTCCTTTCTATATTTAGTTTTATAATTTATAACAAATAACGAGATTACTGTCGTGGTTTAATAGTGATTTGTTTCAAATAAATAATATAATTGCAATCTACGAGGGCAAGACAGAACATTTCGGGAAATCACCATAAACACACAAACCATCCAGAAAGAAATTGCTTTTCAAAGTATTCATCATTAAATTCAATACACTTTTTCATCCTTTGAAACCAATTATCAAAGTACTTTATTCCACTGAAATTCCAATGAAATTCCTGACGAAGCGAAACAGGCAACAAATTTATCTCAGTTTAAAACGTTATGCTCTAACTATGTTAAATCTGTATGTAAATGAAATATGTGTCATATTATGTACAAACATCTTTCTTCCACCGCTTCTTCAGGAGATTGAAATCGTTGGCTACGCATTATATTCTTAATTTTTGGAAAGGTAAAGAAGTAATTTGGATTCAAGTCAGGACTATATGGTGGGTGCTGCATTAGTTCGATGTTATTTCTGGCCAAATATTCGACTGTTTGGTGAACAGTGTGCGAACTTGCATTGTCATAGCGCAGATTATTCGGCGTTTGGAATTAGTTTTGCGGATTTCAGAAATAACTGCGGGAAAACAAATGGTTTCTTACAGTCTAAAATGGTCATTAAGACACTCAACTAATTTAGGAAGCAACGCTCGCCCCATTTGTGCCCCACAGACCCTTTCGTCCGGCTAAGAACTCAGTGGAAGGGGGGTTCGGGTCGACTCGGCACAGTTTAGGGTGAGATGCTACTACTTGCGGTGTTCCTTATGTCAAAGATAATGAGAACAATAAAAGGGCGCCACAGAAATTGAGGTATTGTACTCAACTTAACAGGCAATTGGCCAAAATCCGAAATCCAACTGCTGTTGCTTTGTTTTGCTGCCTCTGGGAGGCATTCCACAGCTGTCGAAAGGTTCACCTACCTTTGGAGATCTCCCTGCAATTGCTTGAGCACTGTACAATAAAAATACACACGAAATACAAGAACAAAAGTTCATATAAATGTATATAAACACAAACCAAGTACATAAGGTAATTTAAATACTATGGTCTATTGAATATGCACACAAATATTAACATGCATTATACCAGGGTTGATATAGCGGTTAGTAAACATTCAAAGACACTTCTTTAAAGTACAACAATCACAGACTGCCATGACACATGACGTAGTTTCACATGCAACGTTAAATCAATGTTTCTTAAGACGCTGCACTTTTAGTCAAAAATCACTATAAAAATAACAGTTTACAGTACCTGTCCGTAGCGCTCCAGCAAAGCAGGATCGAATTACGACAGTGGGGAATGTCTCACCATGGGGTTGAATTCGTTGCTGCTCGAGGACGTAGATAACTGGGGTGACCAAGAAGAACGGCAGGGGTGGCCTACAGCTTTCCGGGACTGATGTATAGAAGAATCCTTGCTATGCAAGACTTGGGATTGGGTCGTTACGACGGGACAACAATGATCCACCCTGTATATTTGCTTGGAGTAAGCTCTCACTTTAAATCCGCGGTTTACAGTGTTATATTGGTACACAACAGTACTATTTCGACGAGAGCACACAGCAGTTTTATTACTCGGCCCACAAAACGAAAGCTCACCCCTTGAAACAACAAGGGTTTTCACCGGCACCGACTAACCACTTTTTTTAGGTGTTAACCAAGTCAGGTCAGGAAATACAAAAGCACTTTTAAGGGCTTAGCAAAACGAACCCACTTGTTAGCAGTTTAAGCGCGTGATGACGAATGTCCGCAAACCTCGGACTGCACTAGCGGGGAGAGAAGACTTGCTCTTTCTATCTTACAGGAAAACATACGCATGACGTCAAATTGTTCAATATGGTTTCGCTCACACGGGGGAACCACAAGCAATCGAGAGCCGATTCGCTGGCAGCAAGAAGCAATAAAGAATACGATAAAGGCACATTGCGTCACTCCTGCGAGAACCAACGCTAAATTTAGATTTGAAACGCTGCCGCGATATAAAATGCAATGGGCCGAGGAACGCTAACAAACGAGATTGGGATTTGAAACTTACTTAAGCTTTTAATTTGGGCGTAAATGACCCAGGAAAAATACTAAAATCTAAGCTAAAAATGCGGGAAAACTGCGGAAAGCGCTAAATGCGAAAATTGTCCTCAGAGGTTGTATTCCAATCAGCATTAACAGTTCATTGACCCTGAAGACATACAGTTACAACATGACCCGATTTGGAGACAAATTATGCGATCAGTTTTTTGGAAACACTGAGCGAACGAACGACTTTTGTTGGTTTTTGTTCGTTTTGAAACACTCAAACAGCCGACTTTCGGGTTCGTAGGAATAAATCCAGGTTTCATCTCCCGACGTGGTGTATGCAGGGTCCGGCAAAGATGCGGTGGTGGAAGATGCTTCTAAAACTATGAGAATAACATAAATATCGCTTATATAAAAGTTGTAGGTACGAATGTGGTTCATATTACTAAAATAGTTTTGATTGTACAGGGTGTCTCACAAGAGTGTGGCAAATTAAACTTATTTATTTTTATTTATTTATTTAATGTACAGGCAGCAGTAGAAAACTGATAATGCCCGAATCTCGTACAAATTTGTGTTTAAATATAATTATGTAAAATAAGTGTAACAATGTGTATATATATAACTTGCTTTTTTTTTAATTTAATGCTCTTGTTTTAGCTAGCTTAAAAGTTTTAGATTGAAATCCTAATTGTTTTGATGTAAAGTTGTATAAGTCTAACGTCAACTTTTTTGGAGATATTGACGATTTTAGGCGGCTGCTGTAAATAACTGAAAACAATCGAATGAAGGAAAACGTTACCAAAAAATTATCTTTTTTGTGAACTACCTTTGGAGTCTAAAATATTGGGTGTGGGTATTAATGCTATACAGGGTGCTCAACATTTGCAAATTTAATCATTTCGGATTTTTAAAAAATTGAACGCCCTATATACCGGGTGCAGGTTAACTGTGGAGCAAACTACACGTGGCGATGTCAGTCATAAAATTCTGAATCAAAAATCTTAATACTAAAATGTTGAATTGGTCTTCATACCCCCTCACGAGCGTTAGATAACAACATGATTTTTTCAGGTAAAGTACCTTTTCTGCTTCAAATATGTGAAAGTATATTTAAGGAAAGTTATTCAAAATATAAAATTACGGCCCCATGCAAAATTTCAAAAATATCGGCAGGATTTTATGAAACCGTGTTACCAGAAAAGTACTTCTAGTACACACGATTTCATAAAACTAAGCCAATATTTCATAAATGTTGCATTCGACCATAATTTTACATTTTGAACAACTTTGCTTGACGATACTTTCACATATTTGAAATACAAAAGGTACTCGTAACGAAGGATGGCGAAGGGCGGCCCTTACCTGTTGGCAAAAGTTGTATTAGATATTTTGCCAGCTGGTAAATATCGGCCTAGGTTGGCTAATTCGTCGAGAGGGTCGAGGTTCCAGAGCAAAGCTGCAAGAGACACTATAGGAGAGGGGGCCAGGTCCTCGACGTAGACAAATCCTTGGGTCGGACGTCCCCAAGGTAAAGATATACCAAGCCAATCAAAATAATACCAAAATAATAACTAGTAACGACCTTTTTTCTACTCTGGTTCTATACTGCTCAACCATAAACAATGCATAAAAAACACATACCAACAATATACATATAAAAAAACCAACAAACATTATAAATATATCACAGGGGGGTTATCCAATATCACATATCAATATCTCAAGTTTGACCTATATATAAAAAAGTAGTGCTGCGTAATTCAAATCTTGCCCGAAGGGCGTTGGATGCTACGTAAGCACCTAGTTAAGCGTCCAAATAATAAAACAAATACATAAACGCAGAAGCGTGTCTGGCTCTCTATACAGTAGAGGTCACCGTGAAGCGGAGATCGACACAACACATGGCATGATTAAATTAATCTAAGATCAAAACCAAAAAGCCCTAAATATTCAAATGGACTCCATTAAGCAGAGTGCGATCCAAGGTGGGACTTGGGGTGCGAATAGCGCAAGCATAAAGAAAGGCCAATGTTCAACCCCGAGAGTTGGCTGAGTTAATTGACTTTACTGCAAACAAAATTTAGAAGAGACGGTACCTGCAGTTTATGAGATCTCACAAGGAGTGCTAGAACCTATAAGAAATTCATATTGCGTTCTGAGAAGCTTCAAAGCGTTTACTTGCGGTCATTCTAAACCCTAATCTTGAAATTGAATTTAGACGCAGGCAACTAAATTAAATACAGCAAAAGTCCCGCGGCCGGTAGCGTGGCCACAACACAAAATTGACACAAATCGTATTGCAGTGGGGGATACATTTCTATGGTATTGCAAGATGAAGTTAACGAGGTCAACGCTCTAGGTCGTTATGCGTATGTGCGAAAATAACTGTTAGAGCTGCCGTAAAATATTTTAAAGCAATCTAGAGTGGCAGGTAAGTACATCAATTAGTCAAAAGCATAATTACGCACATAAAGCACCAAAAACGTTATACACAAAAAGCTATCATATCAAATCCAACCAAAGGTCAATTACAAAATTAAACAAGGTTAAACTACTATATAAAACCTTCCAGTTGCAAAGCACGAGATGTAGGGAAGGTGAATGCTACAGCCATGCGCTTCACAGAGCAGCTGGGGCTAAAAGCGAAGGAGGTTCGCAGCTGAGGAAGCCTCTCGTTCCCGGAACAGAGATGCCATAGAGAATTGGCAGCCAACAGCCATCGGTACAGCCACCACGCAAGCTCGCACGTGTACAGCATAGACAAATACAGAACAAATAATACCAAACAACGAAGGTGGTCCCGTGCAGTAAGATAATTCCATACGGTAAAATAAAAAGGCTAAAAGAATACAAATTTCCAGGTAGATTACGGAGCTAAAGGGAGGAAACCATAGGCAACAAACCTTGAGTTGAAGAGTAGCCAAATAGTGCAGTCCAGAACGCAGAGCGGGGCCCCCATTCAAATCCGTCAAAGACGCAGCGAATGCAGGCGGCATCACACACAAGCCACCGTAACATTCCAGAGGGTTACGATGCCTCACATATCCTCCACAATGGAGTTAGCTATAACCAAAGCTGACTAGACAAAGCCTCCATGAGGAGTGACCAACTTACACGAACCAGGACTGGCATGGAAATTGCCGAAAATTTGCCAAAAACAATCTAATTCAACTTATCAAAAGTTCCTAAATTTGAAAAAGGACCATCAGAAGAA
Organism: Agriotes lineatus; assembly: GCA_940337035.1. Lineage (NCBI taxonomy): Eukaryota > Metazoa > Arthropoda > Insecta > Coleoptera > Elateridae > Agriotes > Agriotes lineatus. The sequence goes on from CALNHX010004440.1 coordinate 108,087, forward strand.
CTGGGGAATGCAAAGTGTGGTTTAAACTGATAAGGATAATTGTAGCTTGTTCAAAAATTGTGAAAGATGTTGATGCCTAACCAGTTAGGTAAAAATGTACTGAATATTTTTTGAATAAATGAGAATAGTGGAATCTAATTATTGGAAATATTGCATGCGAAACTACAAAATGTTTACCTGGCCATACAACCACCACTAAAACAACACGTCAAAAATCGACGCCTACCAATAAACCGAAGACAGAGCAAAATATCAAAAATACAAAATCACGTAAAGAAAACGAACACTACTATATGAGGGAACATTCCTTTCCAATAAAGAAAAAAAATGAGAAGGAGAAAGACGAGAGAAAAGAAGGGACCAGATTTGAAACAGAAAAGGTACTTTACCTGAAAAAATAATGTTTTTTATCTACCGCTCGTGAGGGTTCATGAAGACCAATTCACCATTTTAGTATTAAGATTTACGACTCAGAATTCTATGACTAAAATCGCCACGTGTACTGTTAAGTGTTTTATAAAATTGTGCCGCCTCGCTTGCAGTTGCGTATTTACTATGCGCATTTTTAGAACTTTCTGGCGCGCGCTTCGCTCGCCACTTAACTTCCATCTGTCAACGAGACTGCATGCGAAGAGGTCCGCTGCGCGAAAGCTAATCGTTTGTTTTAAATGTTTCAAATGTTTTGTGTAATAATTTATTGCTAATAAATTACCTACTTTGCTTTCAACGAGTGTATGATTCAGTGAAGAAATAAATCCATACAGTCCATTAACGTCCAAGGCGAGCTAGCAATCAGGAATTTTCCAAACATAACGGAAAACTGAGAGGCTCCCCAACATTGGTCCATCGATCCGGATTAGTACGAACCCGGAAAAGCAGCAGCATTGTTCCTTCGAGCCGCATGGTCCATCGGCCCGGAAAAGCAGCCCAAATTCGCCAGCAAGGCAAGTTTCAATCGTAAATTCGTCCCTAACGAGAGGAAGGAAGACAGCATACGGTGCTATCAACGTGAGAGCGAGAAAACCAAACGCCGAGATCCGCGCCAAGTTCGTGCAGGTGCACGGCCAGCTGCCGGCGAGACGGCAGGTTCAAGCCACAACAACGGACAAGGCGGCACACATACAATATCAATGTATAACCCGTTCACGACCTTTTTGGGACAGAGTTGGCTATGATTTTTTCTTTTCATGTTGGACTAACTGATTCGACGACGTAGCGGATGCAACTTTTTTTTTCTGTCAGTATCTGTACGACATTTTCTTGCTACCACATTGCCAGATTTATTATTTTAATATTCGTAAGAAAATAAATGATTTAACAAATGTGTAAAAATAATTGTAATTTCCGTCAAAGGAAAAGTCAAAATGCCCAAAATAATTTTGTTACAACAAAAATTTTCCATTAAACGATGCTACTTCCAATTTAAAAAGGACGACCAAATTTAAAAGAACTCGAGTCGATGTGGAGACTAGAGAATATCCGGCAACAATGTAGCTATTCAGAAAATATAACCTTAAACTGAAAACAACCTAACCTAACACAAAGAGTGTCAATTTCCATTAGAGAGTTTAGTTGCCACAGAGGCACTGCCAACAAAATTACTAGATGGTCATAGCCTCACCTGACCCAAAAAGATCGTGAACGGATTATAAGCCTAATTTCCTTTCTTTGTGATTTCCTATGCATGAATTTGGTTTTCTATCAGCTGTGTCTGCAGGTGCATAATTTCAGCTGCGTATTATTGCGTAAACAAATGGTTTATGAGTCATATAAACATTTTAAGTGCGTGAAATGCCAAGCTGTTTCGTTTGTTCGCGAGTACGTTTTCATATTGCAGTCGAATCATTCACAAGTTAATCCCGCGTTGTACCAGGGCCGTTTTCTGCGTCGTAACGCCAAGTTTTCTCGCGTCGTTATCAAGGCTGTCTTGCGTTGTAAACAAAATTCCGCGCCAGGGGCGTGCGAAAGTTAGTTCTATCTGTTAAACTGTTTTAATTTCAACAATAATGGATTCGCTTGTAAGAGCACGAGGCTCAATCAAAGGCAAGGTTACGCGTTTCGCAAATTACGTGCAATCTTTGCAAACAATTTACGATGAAGATCAATTCTTATCTAGCGCTCAGATTATTCAATTGCAAGAAAGATTGAATGATACAGCCACCTTGTTATCAGAATATTATGTGGTTCATGAACAAATTTTAGAAAACAGTAAAGATGCAGAATCTGAAATGCAACATCAAGTTGAATTTGAAGATTCTTATTATTTTGCAATCTCACAAGCTAAATATTTGATTAATGAATACAACAAACAGTATGATGTTGCACCAGATCGTTCTGGATCTCCTAACGGTAGCGTGAGATCAGGGCATTCAAGCTGCAGTTCGCATTGCAATAATCGAGCTGTACGCCTTCCTACCATCTCCATTCCTAAATATTCAGGGAACGTGTCAGAGTGGTTGGAATTTCGTGAGATTTTTATTAGTTTAATTCATGAGAATCAAACGCTAACTAATATTCAAAAACTGCATTACTTAAAGGCTAGTTTACAGGGTGATGCAAGCCAAATTATAAAAAGTTTAGAGTTTACTGCGAGTAATTATATTCTAGCTTGGGATGCATTGTGTAATCGTTACAATGATCCAAAAATTCTGATTCATAGCCACCTCAATGCTATATTCGAACTTGAATCGTGCAGTAAGGAATCTGCAACTAAATTACGTACGATTAGCGATATGTTATTCAAACATTTTACAGCAATCAAATCATTAGCTACCGAAAGCGAGCTTCTTGATGTTGTTATCATTTATGTCGTTTCTAAAAAACTGGACCCCACGACATTCCGTGAATGGGAGGTCCTTAGAAACCGGTCAAGTTCTGATCTGCCTAATCTTGACGAGTTCAAGGAATTTCTACAAAACACAGCAAATCTTCTAGAAACTCTGGAAGTAAAAAATATTAAGCTTGTACCCGAAAAGTCTTCCAAGGTACATTCGAAATCATTTGTGTCAGGTACCCCTTCGTGTCCATTTTGTAAAGGATCTCATCCCTTGTACAAATGCGATAAGTTCGTCAAGCTGTCTTCTCTTGACAGAAATTCAAAGGCAAAAGAGCTCCGTGTATGCTTTAATTGCCTAACTCAGGGTCACCTTTCGAGCCGCTGTAGCTCCAAATATACGTGTAGAAAGTGCAAATCAAGGCACAACACACTTCTTCATGAGGATAAACCTCAAAATGCTTCTTCTAGTCAACCAGGATCTGCGATGTCGGCAGAAACCCCTGTTGAACTGAATCAATCGATTTCGGCATTCTGTTCGAATGCTTTGCAGGTACTCTTACCTACGGCTACCGCTAAACTCATCGCTGATGATGGTACGCCTCATGTTGTGCGAATCCTGCTGGATTCCGGTTCCCAATCGAACTTCATACGTTCAGATTTGTGTAAAAGGTTGAAGCTTCCAACTCGCGAAGTCAACGTTACTGTTTCTGGCTTAAGTAAAGCTACTTCTCAAATCAAAGCTAGGTGTGATATCAAGCTGCAAGCCCCTCACACCTCATACAGTATTGGTCTATCCTGTCTTGTTCTCGATGAGATTACAGGTACAACCCCAAGTTTTCGTGTCCAGCGAAACAGTTTCAAGGTTCCTGATAACATCAAGTTATCAGATCTGTCCTACGACCAACCGGGCACCATCGACATTCTGATTGGTTCGCCCATTTTCTGGCAGCTCCTTTGTATTGGACAAATTGGTCTAGGCCCAAATCTTCCCATCCTCCAAAAAACTCGTTTTGGCTGGATTGTTTCTGGCCCTACAGGCCCCCCTTCTGCGTACCCTGTACAGTGCAATCTTAGCATGATCGAGGATGCTTCTGACCCCATTGTTAGGTTTTGGCAACTCGAACATTACCCCGAGGAAAAAGTCCGCACCAATGAAGAGAACGCAAAATACGCAACGAGAAGCGAATGGTCGATTCGTTGTCTCTATCCCTCTCAAGAAACCTGTAGAGGTATTGGGTGATTCATGGCAAATCGCTCAGAAAAGATTCTTATCATTAGAGAAGCGGTTACAAGCGAACCCTGACTTGTCCAATCGCTATTCGAATTTCATGAATGAATATTCTGAATTAGGTCATATGTCCGTTTCAAACCCTAATTCAAACGAGATATCCTATTATCTACCCCACCACGGAGTCTTAAAAGAGGAAAGCCTGACAACTAAACTCCGAGTTGTGTTCAATGGTTCCCAAGCAACCACTTCCGGGCAATCTCTGAACAGTATTCAGATGGTTGGCCCAACCGTGCAACAAGACTTATTTTCCATTCTTGTTCGCTTTCGCAAGCATTTGTACGCTATATCAGCCGACATTGAGAAAATGTATCGTCAGGTTCTGGTGAATCCTAATCATAGGCCCCTTCAGAGAATCCTTTGGCGATCCTCTCCAACTGAGCCTCTTCCGTCATACGATCTGAATACAGTTACTTATGGCACTGCTTCAGCGTCTTTTCTTGCCATTCGATGTTTGACCCAATTGGGCATCGAATGTGCAGCTTCAAATCCCGAAGTCTCTCGAGTGATAAAGGAGGACTTCTACGTCGACGACCTTCTGACAGGTGCCGACACTCCTGAGAAAGCGCGTATTCTCTGTTCAAACTTGAATCAGATTCTTGATTCAGGCTGTTTCAAACTTGGAAAGTGGATTTCTAATTCTCCAGAAGTTCTCGATGGAATCCCAGATTCCGATTTGCATCCGGGTGTTCTTGATTTCAGTGCACATGAGCACACAAGCACCCTTGGTTTGATTTGGTCCTTCAAAAGCGATCATCTGATGTTCAATATTTCAAATTCTACAAGTGGTAAGGCTACCAAGCGTAGCATCTTGTCTGAAATATCGCAGATATTTGACCCGCTGGGTCTGCTAAGTCCATGCACCATGGGTGCGAAGGTTCTTTTGCAACAACTTTGGATGGAAAAGTTGAATTGGGATGAACCCGTTTCCAACGCCATACAAGAAAAATGGTTTACATATCGGCGTGATCTTCTCGTGCTCAATGACTTAGCAATTCCTCGTCACGTCCTCTGTCGGCGCGTGGTTGAGATAGAACTCCATGGTTTCTGCTACGCCTCCAACAATGGTTACGGTTCGTCGATATACCTCCGTTCCAAGAATCAGGAAGGGGAAGTACAAGTGCACCTTCTCTGTTCCAAGGCCAAGGTAGCCCCCTTGAAGCCCTTGACAATTCCGAAGCTCGAGCTCTGCGGAGCTGTTCTTCTAAGTAAACTTTCCGTGCAAGTCATAAAGGCACTTGATTTGCCCATATCTAGAATTGTTTTCTGGACAGATTCCACAATAGTGCTAGGATGGTTGAAAACCAGTCCAAATCTTCTTAAAACCTTTGTGTGCAACAGAGTTGCAGATGTTCAGCAACTCACTTCTGATGCCACGTGGAGGTATGTTCCTACCGCGTCGAATCCTGCTGATCTTCTCACTAGGAGAGTCCCTCCTTTAGTTTTAAAAGAATTAAGCCTTTGGTGGCCTGGTCCCGCCTGGCTAAGCGAAGGTGAGGCATCTTGGCCTACTTCCAGACATGTTCTTGCTGAGCTTCCAGAATTCAAAAAAGAAGTTCAGAGTTTTTCTGTAACCTCTGTTGAACCATTTCCGTTCAATCAGTATTCAAGCTTGGCTTGCTTACAACGAGTTACAGCTTATTGCTTTCGTTTTTATAACAATGCGCGGATCCCCAAAGCTGATCGTCTTTCTGGGCCCCTATCTACAGATGAACTGCAAGCATCCCTTGTAAGGCTTGCAGGGTTTTCACAACGCGAGTCATTTCCTGACGAATTTAAGCTGTTGTCACAGAACAAGCCTGTGAAACAATCTTCTGGTTTGATATCCTTGAATCCTTTTCTGGATTCCAAGGGACTGCTAAGAGTTGGTGGAAGGTTCCACAACTCTCAATTACCTTTTGACAAGAAGTTTCCTCTAGTGATTTCTGGCAAACATCCATTCGCCAAACTCCTAGTCTCACATGAGCACCTTCGGCTTCTCCATGCCGGACCTCAAATGCTGTTAGCTAATCTCAGAGAACGATATTGGATTACCTCTGGCAGAAATATAGTCAAGCAAGTGGTTCATCAATGCTTACGGTGTTTTAGATTTTCTCCTAAGCTAACCGAACCCATAATGGGAGATCTGCCAGCCTCTCGTATTCAATCATCGCCCCCATTTCATACAACTGGTATCGATTATGGTGGACCGTTCATGATAAAGGATCGCAAGGGACGTAGTTCTAAACTAGTGAAGTCCTACCTTTGTCTATTCGTTTGTTTTGTCACAAAAGCAGTGCACCTTGAATTGGTCGCTGACCTTTCTACTGAAACCTTCTTAATGGCTTTTCGCCGGTTTGTAGCTCGTCGAGGCAAACCGCTCCATGTCTATTCAGACAATGGCACTAATTTTGTCGGCGCTAATTCCGAATTAATCGAATTAGGCAGTTTTCTTGCGGAACAAGGCCTTTCTATTTCCGAATCAGTCGCGAACGACGGAATAGCTTGGCATTTTATACCCGCGCACAGTCCCCACTTTGGCGGATTGTGGGAGGCCGGAATTAAGTCCTCCAAACATCACATACGGCGCGTTATAGGTAACGCTAGTTTAAATTACGATGAATTTTGCACTTTGCTAGCACAGGTGGAAGCGACCTTAAACTCCCGACCCCTGTCTCCTTTGTCCGCTGATCCAAACTACCTTCAGCCTTTGACTCCTGCTCATTTTCTGATCGGTCGTCCTTTGGTGTCACTGCCTGATCCCAACGTTACTGAGATAGCCGAGTCTCGGCTGTCTAGATACCAAAGAATACAACAGCTCCACCAGAATGTATGGAAAAGATGGAGCAAGGAGTACATCTCAGAACTCCAACAGCGCACCAAACTGTGTCAGGGACCGTAAAGCGATCCTTCGCCAAATTGTGTCCGCTACCTAGTGTTGTGAACTAGTACGTTAGTGTCCTGCGCAGTGTTTCGTAAAGCCTTTTGGCTATCCATTGTTCGGGTTTTCTTGTATTACCTTAAGATCTATGTATTATTATGCTTTGTATATGTCGATTTTGGTTGCATGTCTTGCTCTATATGTTACTTGTCAAATTTTGTACTGTTGTTATTTGAAAGGTTACCCTTTCCAAGGCGGGCGGTATGTTAAGTGTTTTATAAAATTGTGCCGCCTCGCTTGCAGTTGCGTATTTACTATGCGCATTTTTAGAACTTTCTGGCGCGCGCTTCGCTCGCCACTTAACTTCCATCTGTCAACGAGACTGCATGCGAAGAGGTCCGCTGCGCGAAAGCTAATCGTTTGTTTTAAATGTTTCAAATGTTTTGTGTAATAATTTATTGCTAATAAATTACCTACTTTGCTTTCAACGAGTGTATGATTCAGTGAAGAAATAAATCCATACAGTCCATTAACGTCCAAGGCGAGCTAGCAATCAGGAATTTTCCAAACATAACGGAAAACTGAGAGGCTCCCCAACATGTACTCCACAATTAATTTACACCCTGTATATTTATATTTTTTAAAAGCCATTTTAATGAGCTTTCTTTTGATATTTAACTTCATACTAATTTATGGTTATGAAGTTACATATCAAAAGAAAGCTCACTAAAAAGACTTTTAAAAAATTTAAAAATATACAGGGTGTTCAATTTTTTAAAAATCAGAAATTATTAAATTTGCAAATGTTGAGCACCCTCTATAGCATTAATACTTACACCAGCTATTTTAGACTGAAGATAATTCACGGAAAAGATAATTTTTTGGAAACGTTTTTCTTTATTGAATTTATTTCTGTTACTTACAACAGTCATCTAAAGTTCAACATTTTTTTGCTTAAAATCGTTAATATCTCCAAAACAGTTGACGCAATTTCCGTAAAACTTGATATCAAAATAATTAGTATTTCAATTCAAAACTACCTAAATATAGGGCATTCCATTAACAAAAAGGTAAGTTTGATTTGCCACTTTTTTGAGGCATCCTGTATAATCACTTATAATACCATGAGTAGTCAAAGTTATGTCGACTATTTTTGCGGTGGTGTCACGAATGTCCATTGCGCTTTGGTACGATTAGGACAAGTGCGCTAGCACGAGTCCTAATCCCAAGCGCAATGGACATGAGTAGTGATACCACCGCAAAAATAATCTACTTAACTTTGACTAAGAATGGTATTCGAGGGACTATTTAATGAACCAAACTACTTTTTCAAATTAGTTTTCAGTAAATCTAGCAACAAACTACTCAATTTCTATAGTAACAGAACACTAATATTGACTTTTTCTAATAAAAATTGCATTTGTTAAAAATAGTCACTTGAATACTAGCGGATGCAACTTTTTTTTTCTGTCAGTATCTGTACGACATTTTCTTGCTACCACATTGCCAGATTTATTATTTTAATATTCGTAAGAAAATAAATGATTTAACAAATGTGTAAAAATAATTGTAATTTCCGTCAAAGGAAAAGTCAAAATGCCCAAAATAATTTTGTTACAACAAAAATTTTCCATTAAACGATGCTACTTCCAATTTAAAAAGGACGACCAAATTTAAAAGAACTCGAGTCGATGTGGAGACTAGAGAATATCCGGCAACAATGTAGCTATTCAGAAAATATAACCTTAAACTGAAAACAACCTAACCTAACACAAAGAGTGTCAATTTCCATTAGAGAGTTTAGTTGCCACAGAGGCACTGCCAACAAAATTACTAGATGGTCATAGCCTCACCTGACCCAAAAAGATCGTGAACGGATTATAAGCCTAATTTCCTTTCTTTGTGATTTCCTATGCATGAATTTGGTTTTCTATCAGCTGTGTCTGCAGGTGCATAATTTCAGCTGCGTATTATTGCGTAAACAAATGGTTTATGAGTCATATAAACATTTTAAGTGCGTGAAATGCCAAGCTGTTTCGTTTGTTCGCGAGTACGTTTTCATATTGCAGTCGAATCATTCACAAGTTAATCCCGCGTTGTACCAGGGCCGTTTTCTGCGTCGTAACGCCAAGTTTTCTCGCGTCGTTATCAAGGCTGTCTTGCGTTGTAAACAAAATTCCGCGCCAGGGGCGTGCGAAAGTTAGTTCTATCTGTTAAACTGTTTTAATTTCAACAATAATGGATTCGCTTGTAAGAGCACGAGGCTCAATCTAAGGCAAGGTTACGCGTTTCGCAAATTACGTGCAATCTTTGCAAACAATTTACGATGAAGATCAATTCTTATCTAGCGCTCAGATTATTCAATTGCAAGAAAGATTGAATGATACAGCCACCTTGTTATCAGAATATTATGCGGTTCATGAACAAATTTTAGAAAACAGTAAAGATGCAGAATCTGAAATGCAACATCAAGTTGAATTTGAAGATTCTTATTATTTTGCAATCTCACAAGCTAAATATTTGATTAATGAATACAACAAACAGTATGATGTTGCACCAGATCGTTCTGGATCTCCTAACGGTAGCGTGAGATCAGGGCATTCAAGCTGCAGTTCGCATTGCAATAATCGAGCTGTACGCCTTCCTACCATCTCCATTCCTAAATATTCAGGGAACGTGTCAGAGTGGTTGGAATTTCGTGAGATTTTTATTAGTTTAATTCATGAGAATCAAACGCTAACTAATATTCAAAAACTGCATTACTTAAAGGCTAGTTTACAGGGTGATGCAAGCCAAATTATAAAAAGTTTAGAGTTTACTGCGAGTAATTATATTCTAGCTTGGGATGCATTGTGTAATCGTTACAATGATCCAAAAATTCTGATTCATAGCCACCTCAATGCTATATTCGAACTTGAATCGTGCAGTAAGGAATCTGCAACTAAATTACGTACGATTAGCGATATGTTATTCAAACATTTTACAGCAATCAAATCATTAGCTACCGAAAGCGAGCTTCTTGATGTTGTTATCATTTATGTCGTTTCTAAAAAACTGGACCCCACGACATTCCGTGAATGGGAGGTCCTTAGAAACCGGTCAAGTTCTGATCTGCCTAATCTTGACGAGTTCAAGGAATTTCTACAAAACACAGCAAATCTTCTAGAAACTCTGGAAGTAAAAAATATTAAGCTTGTACCCGAAAAGTCTTCCAAGGTACATTCGAAATCATTTGTGTCAGGTACCCCTTCGTGTCCATTTTGTAAAGGATCTCATCCCTTGTACAAATGCGATAAGTTCGTCAAGCTGTCTTCTCTTGACAGAAATTCAAAGGCAAAAGAGCTCCGTGTATGCTTTAATTGCCTAACTCAGGGTCACCTTTCGAGCCGCTGTAGCTCCAAATATACGTGTAGAAAGTGCAAATCAAGGCACAACACACTTCTTCATGAGGATAAACCTCAAAATGCTTCTTCTAGTCAACCAGGATCTGCGATGTCGGCAGAAACCCCTGTTGAACTGAATCAATCGATTTCGGCATTCTGTTCGAATGCTTTGCAGGTACTCTTACCTACGGCTACCGCTAAACTCATCGCTGATGATGGTACGCCTCATGTTGTGCGAATCCTGCTGGATTCCGGTTCCCAATCGAACTTCATACGTTCAGATTTGTGTAAAAGGTTGAAGCTTCCAACTCGCGAAGTCAACGTTACTGTTTCTGGCTTAAGTAAAGCTACTTCTCAAATCAAAGCTAGGTGTGATATCAAGCTGCAAGCCCCTCACACCTCATACAGTATTGGTCTATCCTGTCTTGTTCTCGATGAGATTACAGGTACAACCCCAAGTTTTCGTGTCCAGCGAAACAGTTTCAAGGTTCCTGATAACATCAAGTTATCAGATCTGTCCTACGACCAACCGGGCACCATCGACATTCTGATTGGTTCGCCCATTTTCTGGCAGCTCCTTTGTATTGGACAAATTGGTCTAGGCCCAAATCTTCCCATCCTCCAAAAAACTCGTTTTGGCTGGATTGTTTCTGGCCCTACAGGCCCCCCTTCTGCGTACCCTGTACAGTGCAATCTTAGCATGATCGAGGATGCTTCTGACCCCATTGTTAGGTTTTGGCAACTCGAACATTACCCCGAGGAAAAAGTCCGCACCAATGAAGAGAACGCAAAATACGCAACGAGAAGCGAATGGTCGATTCGTTGTCTCTATCCCTCTCAAGAAACCTGTAGAGGTATTGGGTGATTCATGGCAAATCGCTCAGAAAAGATTCTTATCATTAGAGAAGCGGTTACAAGCGAACCCTGACTTGTCCAATCGCTATTCGAATTTCATGAATGAATATTCTGAATTAGGTCATATGTCCGTTTCAAACCCTAATTCAAACGAGATATCCTATTATCTACCCCACCACGGAGTCTTAAAAGAGGAAAGCCTGACAACTAAACTCCGAGTTGTGTTCAATGGTTCCCAAGCAACCACTTCCGGGCAATCTCTGAACAGTATTCAGATGGTTGGCCCAACCGTGCAACAAGACTTATTTTCCATTCTTGTTCGCTTTCGCAAGCATTTGTACGCTATATCAGCCGACATTGAGAAAATGTATCGTCAGGTTCTGGTGAATCCTAATCATAGGCCCCTTCAGAGAATCCTTTGGCGATCCTCTCCAACTGAGCCTCTTCCGTCATACGATCTGAATACAGTTACTTATGGCACTGCTTCAGCGTCTTTTCTTGCCATTCGATGTTTGACCCAATTGGGCATCGAATGTGCAGCTTCAAATCCCGAAGTCTCTCGAGTGATAAAGGAGGACTTCTACGTCGACGACCTTCTGACAGGTGCCGACACTCCTGAGAAAGCGCGTATTCTCTGTTCAAACTTGAATCAGATTCTTGATTCAGGCTGTTTCAAACTTGGAAAGTGGATTTCTAATTCTCCAGAAGTTCTCGATGGAATCCCAGATTCCGATTTGCATCCGGGTGTTCTTGATTTCAGTGCACATGAGCACACAAGCACCCTTGGTTTGATTTGGTCCTTCAAAAGCGATCATCTGATGTTCAATATTTCAAATTCTACAAGTGGTAAGGCTACCAAGCGTAGCATCTTGTCTGAAATATCGCAGATATTTGACCCGCTGGGTCTGCTAAGTCCATGCACCATGGGTGCGAAGGTTCTTTTGCAACAACTTTGGATGGAAAAGTTGAATTGGGATGAACCCGTTTCCAACGCCATACAAGAAAAATGGTTTACATATCGGCGTGATCTTCTCGTGCTCAATGACTTAGCAATTCCTCGTCACGTCCTCTGTCGGCGCGTGGTTGAGATAGAACTCCATGGTTTCTGCTACGCCTCCAACAATGGTTACGGTTCGTCGATATACCTCCGTTCCAAGAATCAGGAAGGGGAAGTACAAGTGCACCTTCTCTGTTCCAAGGCCAAGGTAGCCCCCTTGAAGCCCTTGACAATTCCGAAGCTCGAGCTCTGCGGAGCTGTTCTTCTAAGTAAACTTTCCGTGCAAGTCATAAAGGCACTTGATTTGCCCATATCTAGAATTGTTTTCTGGACAGATTCCACAATAGTGCTAGGATGGTTGAAAACCAGTCCAAATCTTCTTAAAACCTTTGTGTGCAACAGAGTTGCAGATGTTCAGCAACTCACTTCTGATGCCACGTGGAGGTATGTTCCTACCGCGTCGAATCCTGCTGATCTTCTCACTAGGAGAGTCCCTCCTTTAGTTTTAAAAGAATTAAGCCTTTGGTGGCCTGGTCCCGCCTGGCTAAGCGAAGGTGAGGCATCTTGGCCTACTTCCAGACATGTTCTTGCTGAGCTTCCAGAATTCAAAAAAGAAGTTCAGAGTTTTTCTGTAACCTCTGTTGAACCATTTCCGTTCAATCAGTATTCAAGCTTGGCTTGCTTACAACGAGTTACAGCTTATTGCTTTCGTTTTTATAACAATGCGCGGATCCCCAAAGCTGATCGTCTTTCTGGGCCCCTATCTACAGATGAACTGCAAGCATCCCTTGTAAGGCTTGCAGGGTTTTCACAACGCGAGTCATTTCCTGACGAATTTAAGCTGTTGTCACAGAACAAGCCTGTGAAACAATCTTCTGGTTTGATATCCTTGAATCCTTTTCTGGATTCCAAGGGACTGCTAAGAGTTGGTGGAAGGTTCCACAACTCTCAATTACCTTTTGACAAGAAGTTTCCTCTAGTGATTTCTGGCAAACATCCATTCGCCAAACTCCTAGTCTCACATGAGCACCTTCGGCTTCTCCATGCCGGACCTCAAATGCTGTTAGCTAATCTCAGAGAACGATATTGGATTACCTCTGGCAGAAATATAGTCAAGCAAGTGGTTCATCAATGCTTACGGTGTTTTAGATTTTCTCCTAAGCTAACCGAACCCATAATGGGAGATCTGCCAGCCTCTCGTATTCAATCATCGCCCCCATTTCATACAACTGGTATCGATTATGGTGGACCGTTCATGATAAAGGATCGCAAGGGACGTAGTTCTAAACTAGTGAAGTCCTACCTTTGTCTATTCGTTTGTTTTGTCACAAAAGCAGTGCACCTTGAATTGGTCGCTGACCTTTCTACTGAAACCTTCTTAATGGCTTTTCGCCGGTTTGTAGCTCGTCGAGGCAAACCGCTCCATGTCTATTCAGACAATGGCACTAATTTTGTCGGCGCTAATTCCGAATTAATCGAATTAGGCAGTTTTCTTGCGGAACAAGGCCTTTCTATTTCCGAATCAGTCGCGAACGACGGAATAGCTTGGCATTTTATACCCGCGCACAGTCCCCACTTTGGCGGATTGTGGGAGGCCGGAATTAAGTCCTCCAAACATCACATACGGCGCGTTATAGGTAACGCTAGTTTAAATTACGATGAATTTTGCACTTTGCTAGCACAGGTGGAAGCGACCTTAAACTCCCGACCCCTGTCTCCTTTGTCCGCTGATCCAAACTACCTTCAGCCTTTGACTCCTGCTCATTTTCTGATCGGTCGTCCTTTGGTGTCACTGCCTGATCCCAACGTTACTGAGATAGCCGAGTCTCGGCTGTCTAGATACCAAAGAATACAACAGCTCCACCAGAATGTATGGAAAAGATGGAGCAAGGAGTACATCTCAGAACTCCAACAGCGCACCAAACTGTGTCAGGGACCGTAAAGCGATCCTTCGCCAAATTGTGTCCGCTACCTAGTGTTGTGAACTAGTACGTTAGTGTCCTGCGCAGTGTTTCGTAAAGCCTTTTGGCTATCCATTGTTCGGGTTTTCTTGTATTACCTTAAGATCTATGTATTATTATGCTTTGTATATGTCGATTTTGGTTGCATGTCTTGCTCTATATGTTACTTGTCAAATTTTGTACTGTTGTTATTTGAAAGGTTACCCTTTCCAAGGCGGGCGGTATGTTAAGTGTTTTATAAAATTGTGCCGCCTCGCTTGCAGTTGCGTATTTACTATGCGCATTTTTAGAACTTTCTGGCGCGCGCTTCGCTCGCCACTTAACTTCCATCTGTCAACGAGACTGCATGCGAAGAGGTCCGCTGCGCGAAAGCTAATCGTTTGTTTTAAATGTTTCAAATGTTTTGTGTAATAATTTATTGCTAATAAATTACCTACTTTGCTTTCAACGAGTGTATGATTCAGTGAAGAAATAAATCCATACAGTCCATTAACGTCCAAGGCGAGCTAGCAATCAGGAATTTTCCAAACATAACGGAAAACTGAGAGGCTCCCCAACATGTACTCCACAATTAATTTACACCCTGTATATTTATATTTTTTAAAAGCCATTTTAATGAGCTTTCTTTTGATATTTAACTTCATACTAATTTATGGTTATGAAGTTACATATCAAAAGAAAGCTCACTAAAAAGACTTTTAAAAAATTTAAAAATATACAGGGTGTTCAATTTTTTAAAAATCAGAAATTATTAAATTTGCAAATGTTGAGCACCCTCTATAGCATTAATACTTACACCAGCTATTTTAGACTGAAGATAATTCACGGAAAAGATAATTTTTTGGAAACGTTTTTCTTTATTGAATTTATTTCTGTTACTTACAACAGTCATCTAAAGTTCAACATTTTTTTGCTTAAAATCGTTAATATCTCCAAAACAGTTGACGCAATTTCCGTAAAACTTGATATCAAAATAATTAGTATTTCAATTCAAAACTACCTAAATATAGGGCATTCCATTAACAAAAAGGTAAGTTTGATTTGCCACTTTTTTGAGGCATCCTGTATAATCACTTATAATACCATGAGTAGTCAAAGTTATGTCGACTATTTTTGCGGTGGTGTCACGAATGTCCATTGCGCTTTGGTACGATTAGGACAAGTGCGCTAGCACGAGTCCTAATCCCAAGCGCAATGGACATGAGTAGTGATACCACCGCAAAAATAATCTACTTAACTTTGACTAAGAATGGTATTCGAGGGACTATTTAATGAACCAAACTACTTTTTCAAATTAGTTTTCAGTAAATCTAGCAACAAACTACTCAATTTCTATAGTAACAGAACACTAATATTGACTTTTTCTAATAAAAATTGCATTTGTTAAAAATAGTCACTTGAATACTAGCGGATGCAACTTTTTTTTTCTGTCAGTATCTGTACGACATTTTCTTGCTACCACATTGCCAGATTTATTATTTTAATATTCGTAAGAAAATAAATGATTTAACAAATGTGTAAAAATAATTGTAATTTCCGTCAAAGGAAAAGTCAAAATGCCCAAAATAATTTTGTTACAACAAAAATTTTCCATTAAACGATGCTACTTCCAATTTAAAAAGGACGACCAAATTTAAAAGAACTCGAGTCGATGTGGAGACTAGAGAATATCCGGCAACAATGTAGCTATTCAGAAAATATAACCTTAAACTGAAAACAACCTAACCTAACACAAAGAGTGTCAATTTCCATTAGAGAGTTTAGTTGCCACAGAGGCACTGCCAACAAAATTACTAGATGGTCATAGCCTCACCTGACCCAAAAAGATCGTGAACGGATTATAAGCCTAATTTCCTTTCTTTGTGATTTCCTATGCATGAATTTGGTTTTCTATCAGCTGTGTCTGCAGGTGCATAATTTCAGCTGCGTATTATTGCGTAAACAAATGGTTTATGAGTCATATAAACATTTTAAGTGCGTGAAATGCCAAGCTGTTTCGTTTGTTCGCGAGTACGTTTTCATATTGCAGTCGAATCATTCACAAGTTAATCCCGCGTTGTACCAGGGCCGTTTTCTGCGTCGTAACGCCAAGTTTTCTCGCGTCGTTATCAAGGCTGTCTTGCGTTGTAAACAAAATTCCGCGCCAGGGGCGTGCGAAAGTTAGTTCTATCTGTTAAACTGTTTTAATTTCAACAATAATGGATTCGCTTGTAAGAGCACGAGGCTCAATCTAAGGCAAGGTTACGCGTTTCGCAAATTACGTGCAATCTTTGCAAACAATTTACGATGAAGATCAATTCTTATCTAGCGCTCAGATTATTCAATTGCAAGAAAGATTGAATGATACAGCCACCTTGTTATCAGAATATTATGCGGTTCATGAACAAATTTTAGAAAACAGTAAAGATGCAGAATCTGAAATGCAACATCAAGTTGAATTTGAAGATTCTTATTATTTTGCAATCTCACAAGCTAAATATTTGATTAATGAATACAACAAACAGTATGATGTTGCACCAGATCGTTCTGGATCTCCTAACGGTAGCGTGAGATCAGGGCATTCAAGCTGCAGTTCGCATTGCAATAATCGAGCTGTACGCCTTCCTACCATCTCCATTCCTAAATATTCAGGGAACGTGTCAGAGTGGTTGGAATTTCGTGAGATTTTTATTAGTTTAATTCATGAGAATCAAACGCTAACTAATATTCAAAAACTGCATTACTTAAAGGCTAGTTTACAGGGTGATGCAAGCCAAATTATAAAAAGTTTAGAGTTTACTGCGAGTAATTATATTCTAGCTTGGGATGCATTGTGTAATCGTTACAATGATCCAAAAATTCTGATTCATAGCCACCTCAATGCTATATTCGAACTTGAATCGTGCAGTAAGGAATCTGCAACTAAATTACGTACGATTAGCGATATGTTATTCAAACATTTTACAGCAATCAAATCATTAGCTACCGAAAGCGAGCTTCTTGATGTTGTTATCATTTATGTCGTTTCTAAAAAACTGGACCCCACGACATTCCGTGAATGGGAGGTCCTTAGAAACCGGTCAAGTTCTGATCTGCCTAATCTTGACGAGTTCAAGGAATTTCTACAAAACACAGCAAATCTTCTAGAAACTCTGGAAGTAAAAAATATTAAGCTTGTACCCGAAAAGTCTTCCAAGGTACATTCGAAATCATTTGTGTCAGGTACCCCTTCGTGTCCATTTTGTAAAGGATCTCATCCCTTGTACAAATGCGATAAGTTCGTCAAGCTGTCTTCTCTTGACAGAAATTCAAAGGCAAAAGAGCTCCGTGTATGCTTTAATTGCCTAACTCAGGGTCACCTTTCGAGCCGCTGTAGCTCCAAATATACGTGTAGAAAGTGCAAATCAAGGCACAACACACTTCTTCATGAGGATAAACCTCAAAATGCTTCTTCTAGTCAACCAGGATCTGCGATGTCGGCAGAAACCCCTGTTGAACTGAATCAATCGATTTCGGCATTCTGTTCGAATGCTTTGCAGGTACTCTTACCTACGGCTACCGCTAAACTCATCGCTGATGATGGTACGCCTCATGTTGTGCGAATCCTGCTGGATTCCGTTCCCAATCAAACTTCATACGTTCAGATTTGTGTAAAAGGTTGAAGCTTCCAACTCGCGAAGTCAACGTTACTGTTTCTGGCTTAAGTAAAGCTACTTCTCAAATCAAAGCTAGGTGTGATATCAAGCTGCAAGCCCCTCACACCTCATACAGTATTGGTCTATCCTGTCTTGTTCTCGATGAGATTACAGGTACAACCCCAAGTTTTCGTGTCCAGCGAAACAGTTTCAAGGTTCCTGATAACATCAAGTTATCAGATCTGTCCTACGACCAACCGGGCACCATCGACATTCTGATTGGTTCGCCCATTTTCTGGCAGCTCCTTTGTATTGGACAAATTGGTCTAGGCCCAAATCTTCCCATCCTCCAAAAAACTCGTTTTGGCTGGATTGTTTCTGGCCCTACAGGCCCCCCTTCCTGCGTACCCTGTACAGTGCAATCTTAGCATGATCGAGGATGCTTCTGACCCCATTGTTAGGTTTTGGCAACTCGAACATTACCCCGAGGAAAAAGTCCGCACCAATGAAGAGAACGCAAAATACGCAACGAGAAGCGAATGGTCGATTCGTTGTCTCTATCCCTCTCAAGAAACCTGTAGAGGTATTGGGTGATTCATGGCAAATCGCTCAGAAAAGATTCTTATCATTAGAGAAGCGGTTACAAGCGAACCCTGACTTGTCCAATCGCTATTCGAATTTCATGAATGAATATTCTGAATTAGGTCATATGTCCGTTTCAAACCCTAATTCAAACGAGATATCCTATTATCTACCCCACCACGGAGTCTTAAAAGAGGAAAGCCTGACAACTAAACTCCGAGTTGTGTTCAATGGTTCCCAAGCAACCACTTCCGGGCAATCTCTGAACAGTATTCAGATGGTTGGCCCAACCGTGCAACAAGACTTATTTTCCATTCTTGTTCGCTTTCGCAAGCATTTGTACGCTATATCAGCCGACATTGAGAAAATGTATCGTCAGGTTCTGGTGAATCCTAATCATAGGCCCCTTCAGAGAATCCTTTGGCGATCCTCTCCAACTGAGCCTCTTCCGTCATACGATCTGAATACAGTTACTTATGGCACTGCTTCAGCGTCTTTTCTTGCCATTCGATGTTTGACCCAATTGGGCATCGAATGTGCAGCTTCAAATCCCGAAGTCTCTCGAGTGATAAAGGAGGACTTCTACGTCGACGACCTTCTGACAGGTGCCGACACTCCTGAGAAAGCGCGTATTCTCTGTTCAAACTTGAATCAGATTCTTGATTCAGGCTGTTTCAAACTTGGAAAGTGGATTTCTAATTCTCCAGAAGTTCTCGATGGAATCCCAGATTCCGATTTGCATCCGGGTGTTCTTGATTTCAGTGCACATGAGCACACAAGCACCCTTGGTTTGATTTGGTCCTTCAAAAGCGATCATCTGATGTTCAATATTTCAAATTCTACAAGTGGTAAGGCTACCAAGCGTAGCATCTTGTCTGAAATATCGCAGATATTTGACCCGCTGGGTCTGCTAAGTCCATGCACCATGGGTGCGAAGGTTCTTTTGCAACAACTTTGGATGGAAAAGTTGAATTGGGATGAACCCGTTTCCAACGCCATACAAGAAAAATGGTTTACATATCGGCGTGATCTTCTCGTGCTCAATGACTTAGCAATTCCTCGTCACGTCCTCTGTCGGCGCGTGGTTGAGATAGAACTCCATGGTTTCTGCTACGCCTCCAACAATGGTTACGGTTCGTCGATATACCTCCGTTCCAAGAATCAGGAAGGGGAAGTACAAGTGCACCTTCTCTGTTCCAAGGCCAAGGTAGCCCCCTTGAAGCCCTTGACAATTCCGAAGCTCGAGCTCTGCGGAGCTGTTCTTCTAAGTAAACTTTCCGTGCAAGTCATAAAGGCACTTGATTTGCCCATATCTAGAATTGTTTTCTG
>CALNHX010004441.1:0-127712 GCA_940337035.1 Agriotes lineatus
TGGCTATTCAGAGACTCTTGTTCGGAACATTTTCAATACACGAAACAATGCCACACACATACAAAGAAATGACACTCAAAAGTATAATACTTTAACTATACCTTATATTGCAGGCATATCTAACAAAATTAGACGAATTGGAAATAGATTCAATGTTAGGACGGTATTCAAAACGATGAATACCTTACAAAAACTAAACCGTTCAACGAAGGACAACATTCAAAGAATTGTATATATAGTATCCCCTGTGAATGCGGGAAATATTATATCGGTGAAACATTCAGACCTTTAGCAGTTAGAGTTAAAGAATATAATCATATGATGAAAACCTATCAATTCAATAAGTCTAAGCTCGCAGAACATGCTTGGAATAACAATAACAAAATACACTAGCAAAACACAAATATCTTGTCTAAAGAATCGATGTACTAAACGTAAAATTACGGGGACGGCATATATTTTACTTAACGTAGAAAAATGCGTGTCGTCTTTCTCAATATTTTTAGACAATAGTTGGCTATCGATTCTTAAAGATCCGATCAAGTAGGTATAGATAATCAACAAACGTCAGTGTCAAGCAATTCATTGGAAGTTGGTGGTTTTTCAATCTCCGTGAAAAGAGCTAATTTGCTTGTTCTTTTTTAATTGTTAATAGTTGATAACGAGGGTAGATTGCCCCTCGAAACGTTCGTTATTTACGTTATTTAATAATTTTAATTTGCAGAGTGGTGAAATACCCACATAAGAATATAAATTATAGATTCACGCCACAAAGAAGTTTCAGAGATTATCATTATTGATTGTTGTTTATTGATCCAAATAAAAAATAGTGATTTGAACTTGCGTATTGATTTCAAAGTTTTTTCTCCTTCAGGGAATTGTAAAACTGTTCTCCAATAAAATAATTTCTATGCCTGAAACGTTATTTCTGCTTCTTGTAAACAAAGTGTTTGCCCTACTCAATTTTAAGTATCACGATTTGCATACTTTTTATTGCTCACAAATGCTTTTTCGTTCATTTTGTTCATTCGTTTTGTGAATGTTCAATAATTTATCCAAACCTGAAATTTAATAAAATGGGGTGTAGAGAAATAGTTTATAACTTTCGAATAATTGAATAGTTTTTCCAATAACTTAGTTATTCAATAAATTAGTTATTTGAATAAGTTATTCGAATAAACTGGTTATCCATAATAAACCCAGAAAACTGGCCAACAGGAATAAAAATCAGTAGGTTTAGATTTTAAAATACATCCGCCCATGAAATTGGAAATTTTTCAAAGAGCTGCTCCACTAATACAAACAATATAACGTATCTTAGTACAGGCGTAAAGCTAGTAGAAACTAGCATTTTCCATATAAACCTGCAGTCTATAAAACACAAAATCATCGAAGTTGAGGCCTATTTAATCGACAACCCGTTCAATATAATATGTTTTACTGAACATTGGGCAGCAGAGGAAGAAATACGCACTATAAATCTGCTTCAGTACACGCTTGCAGCGCATTCGTGTAGAAGTACTTATCGAGGTGGAGGTTGTGCAATTCTAGCAGAAAAAACCATTGAGGTTAGTGTATTAACAATAGACAAACTATC
Source organism: Agriotes lineatus (assembly GCA_940337035.1). Lineage (NCBI taxonomy): Eukaryota > Metazoa > Arthropoda > Insecta > Coleoptera > Elateridae > Agriotes > Agriotes lineatus. Next base: position 1,598 of record CALNHX010004441.1, read on the forward strand.
TTTAGATAAGCAAATAGAATTGTGTGGAAGTCATGTTAAAAACCAAAATTTTTATGTTTTAACCATATACAGATCACCTTTAGATAATTTTGATTATTTTTTAAATGTTTTAGAACAGGCATTAGTACTGGTAGGAAATAGTAAAAATATTATACTAACCGGTGATTTTAATGTACATTTTGAAAAAATGGGAAAGACACTGAGTTACTTTCAACTTTTGGATTCAAGCAAATGATAAACGAATCAACACAGAAAAAAGCATGTATAGATAATATTTTTATTAATTTTAATTGCAATACATCTATAGCAAATATTTTATATACAGGTCTGTCTGACCATACAGGTCAATCAATAAAAATCAAAGCTGTAAAAAATTGTAATCTAAATATAATTACTAAGCCAAAGTATGTACTTTGTAGGCCAATAACAGAACAAGGTAAATTTCAGTTTTATAAACTAATAGAGGCTCTATCTTGGTCATTCATAGATGATAAAGATAAAAATGCTAATGAAAAGTTTTCCCAGTTCATAAATGTAATAAAAAGCTGCTTTGAACAAGCATTTCTTGAAAAAAAGTACCTACATAGATATAAGTATTAAGAGATATGAGGGAGGAGTACAAGTCTCTTTGTGAACTTTATGATCTCTGTCCTACATATGACACTCTAACATAAAAAAATGAATTTAAAAAAATGTACAAAAAAGAAATCATAAAAACAAAAAGGGAAGCATATGATAATAAATTAAAAGCTAGTGATAATTGTAATAAATATCTTTGGAATATTATAAATGAAAAACGAAGATCAAAAGAAGATACTTGTACTTCTACTAATATATCGCCAGATGAGTTCAATTAATATTTTACAACATTTACACAAAATTTACGAACAGGCTCAAATCAAAAACATCTAGATTTGAGTAAAATTTCATCCTTAAGTATACCACAAGAAGGCTTTTCTTTAAAGGAAGCTACTTACAATGAGGTGAGAGACATAATAAATTCTTTTAAAAACAAAAATAGTAGGGATATATTTCAACTGAATGTTCCTCTCTTAAAGTGCATAAAAGACATCATTATAGTACTTCTTACCAAATTAATAAATCTCTGTATAAAAGAAAAGATTTTCCCAGACGATTTAAAGTTGGCCAGGGTAACCTATTTTCAAAAAAGGTCCCAAAAATAATCCGTCAAATTATAGACCGATCTCAATATTACCAGTTTTTATCAAAAGTTTTTGAAAAGTTCTTGGTTCTAAGAATTTGTGAATATTTTGAGGGAAACAATATTTTTGTTAATAATCAATTCGGTTTTCGTAAAAACCGTAGCACCATAATGGGTATCGTAAACCTTGTTACAAACATTCTAGATGCTTTTGATAGTCTTCACTACACTGCAGCAATTTTCTGCTACCTAAGTAAGGCTTTTGACTGCGTACAAGCATACAATTTTGAAAATTCCATTGTTAATCTCTTACAATCATATCTGTCAATCCGTCATCAGATTATCCAGATTGATGGAATGACATCAGCAAAAAGACCTGTTAATATAGGTGATCCCCAAGGCTCTGTCCTGGGCCCACTCTCTTTATTATATTTAATAATCCTTCCTTTGGGAAACGACAAAACAAGTTATATTCTCTTTGCCGATGACACCACTCTGACTGTTAGGGGCGACAGATTGGATGAAGTAACAGCAGAGTCGAGCGCAGCCCTGTCTGAGGTAACACACTGGTTTCAATGGAATAAACTGTTTTTAAATACAGGAAAAACACATAAGGTAATCTTCAGCCTGAGAGACACAAACAACAAAAATTCTATAAATGAGATCAAATTCCTTGGCATCTATTTAGATCCCAAACTTAAATGGAACGCCCATATCGAAAATCTTTCAAAGAAACTTTCTACAAATATTTTTGTTTTAAGAAATTTAACTGACTGTATTAGCTCAAGTGGTCTAAGGACCGCTTATTTCAGTCTTATTCATTCTGCTATTGCTTATGGGATAATAGTTTGGGGTCAGGCTGGAGATTGGCATAGGATTTTTGCTCTGCAAAGAAAAGAAGTAAGAATTATTGCAAATATAGGATATAGAGAGGACTGCAAGGCTTCATTTATAGACCTAAATATACTAACACTTCCATGCATATTTATTCTACAAAATATATTGTATGTAAAAAATAACATAAATTTTTTCACAAGGCACGAAAATGTACACAAACATAACACCAGGAATAAAACTGATTTACAAACGCCTAGATACAGAATTAACAAATGTCAAAATGGTCCAAATTTTTTAGCACTTAAATATTACAAGTTACCCAAAAGCATTAGAGAATTGCCAGTCAAAAAATTAAAACAAACACTTAAAAAGTTTTTAATACAAAGAGCGTACTATTTGTGTATTGATTTTTTATTAACATGTGATCAGATAGGAGCCTATAAATAGCATTAGAAAATAGTTGACTTTTAATTTTTTTAATTTATTATAGCTGGCTCTGCATACAATGCAATACACGGCTGTGGTATAATATTCCTACACAATAACGTATCCATATCAAAATTACTAGCGAGGATTAAGTGATTCCATTCACACCTCTGGCGTACATAATAAATATCTACTTATATAATATAGTTCTAATGGGATACTAGAGGCTGTACTAGGTTAAATCTTGAGGTAACTTACGCTTAAGTCGCTTATGAATATTTTTTTGTCCGAGATTAAGTTTTACAGCACTTGAACACAGCACTATATTTTGGAAGAACTTTTTTGATACACTATTTATGAAGTCCATAATTAGGGGGACGCACAGTTCTTTATGGATTTGCCTATTTCGTATAAACCATGGTGCCTTACTTGCCACTCTAAGCACTTTATTTTGTATTACTTGAAGCTTTTTCATTTGTGTTTTAGATGCATTTGCCCATACTGCACAGGCATATGTTAGTATTGGTCTCAGGACTGATTTGTATATAAGAATTGCACATTCAGTTCTGAGGTGAGATTTCCGATTAATTAACGGATATAGTATTGTTAATCGGGTATGACACTCATTGAGTTTTCTATTTATTTGGTATCCCCAACTAAGTTTGGCATCTAGGTACACCGCTAAGTATTTTATTGCGGAATCATTTGCGTTACATTTTAACGAGTTGTCGTTTATTCTGATTGCCGGCAGATATTTAATACGCCTTAATGTAAACATTTTTACTTGGCATTTTGAGGGGTTGGGTTTGATTTTCCACAGGTGAAACCATTCACAGGTTACGTTTATTGCATTTTGTAAATGTTCAATGGCTACTTCAGGAGTATCACCTTGTGCTATTATGGCCGTATCGTCCGCAAACATGGCAGGTGTGGAATTTATTATATATATATTGATCTTTCATTCCTTATCGGAATATTGATCGCTTTTTTACGAAGCTCTTCGATTCTTTTTTCATGGTGAATCACTCCATATATTCCCTTGCCTGTTTTCCTTTTGTTATAGGTTGCGTCTTGCCTTCTTTATGGTGTTAGTCCATTCTTGTCTGTTCCTTGTTAGTGTTCTCCAATCGTGTATTCCTAGCCTCCTTATATCCTCATGTACTTGGTTTTCCCATTTTATTTTGGGTCTTCCTCTAGATCTGTTCTCCATTGGTTTTCAATTTGTTATTTGTCTTATTAGTTCCTGTGTCTTTCTTCTTTGTAAATGTCCGAACCATTTGAGACGTCTTTCTCTTATTATGCTAACAATATCTTCTCCTTCCATAATGTCTTTTATTTCATGATTCATTAGTATTCTAATGTCTCCTTCTTGTACTATTTTAGGGCCCATTAATCTTCTAATTATCTTTCTTTCTATTATTCGCAGTCGTTCTTGGTCTTTGGTAGATAGGCACATTGTTTCTGCACCATATGTGAGGACAGGTCTAATTGCAGCTTTATATATCTTCATTTTCGTCGAATTACTTAGTGTTTTGTCTTTCAGCAGTTTTTGGTACTTCCAATACGCTCTGTTTCCTGCTTGTACTCGCTCAGTTATTTCTGTACTTCTGTCATTTTCCCCATTAACTACTGTTCCTAGGTATCTGAAGTTTTCCACCCTTTCGAAATTATGAGTCCCTATGCCAATATTCTTTATATGTGTATTCTCTTTCCTAGAGCTTATCATATACTTTGATTTATTTTCATTTATCGTGAGTCCCCTTTTTTTTGCTTCTCTTTCCAGTTTTATTAACGCTTTTTCTAGGCTTCCTTTATTCCTCGCCAACAGAACTATATCGTCGGCGTAAGATATAATTTGTGGTTGGTACTGTGCTATAGTCTTATTTATTGCTGTAGATTTTACCACTCCTTCCAAAACGATATTAAAAAGTATTGTCGATAGGGCATCCCCTTGTCTCACCCATTTTTCTATTCTGACGGTTTCTGACATTCCTTCATTTGTTATAACTTTTGCTTGCGAATTTTCCATCGTCATTCTAGTTAATCTTATTAGCTTGACTGGTATATTCATGTACTGCATTTCTTTTATTAATTCTCTTCTGATGATACTATCAAATGCTCGTTGGAAGTCAAGAAATAATATTTGAAGTTCGATTTGATGCTCGTAACTTTTCTCGATTGTTTGTGTTAAAATGTGAATGGCATCTACCGTCGATCTACCTTTCCTGAAGCCCTGTTGATGTTGTCCTATCTCTTTTTCGGTGTGCTTTGTTAGTCTATTTTTCAACATTGTTGTTAGTATTTTATATGCTGTATTCGGCAGCATGATTCCTCTGTAGTTTCTACTATCAGTTGAGTCCCCTTTTTTAAATATTGGTGCTATCAATCCTATTTTCCATTCAGATGGCATGTTTTCTTCTTGCCAAATTTGAACTATTAAATTATGAAGCCATTTTAGCAAGCTGTCACTACTTTGTCTGATTAGTTCGTTATTGATTTCATCAGGACCTGCTGCCTTGTTAGATTTAAGTTGCCTAATTACCTCTGTGAATTCCTCGTAAGTGGGTGCTTCTTCTTCAATATCTCTGTCATCTATAATTTCTGGGCTCTCTTCTTCCTTGTTGTCTTTATTTGAATAGAGTTCTCTAAAGTATTTTTCCCATGTTTTCTTATTAATTTTCCCGCTTGTTTTTTTGATACCTTGTCGTTTAATGTACCCAAAAAGTTTTTTGTTGTCTTTATTATTCTCCTCGAGTTTTTTTATCTGTTCGTTAATCCAGTTGGTTTTTTTCTTTTTGCATAGTTTTCTTGCCTCCTGTTTTAGCCTATTATATTCTTGTTGTTCATTTAATCCTCCTGTTTGTAACAATCTAATTCTTGCCTGTGTTTTCGCCTTTACCTTGCCTTGGCATTCTTCATCAAACCAGTCCTTCTTACTTTTGTGGCTTCTTTGACCTATGGTTACTTCGGTAGTCGCAATTATGCAGTCTCTTAGGGTTTTCCATTCTTCTTCTATGTTGGTATTATTGACTGTTGACAGGGTTTCTTCCATCCTACCTCTGTAACTTTCTCTTATCTCTGTGTTGTTCAGCTGTTGTAGATTCCACCTCTTTCTCTTCTCTGTTATTTTTGTTTCCCTGATTATTTTCATCTTCATTTTTACAATTACAAGCGAGTGATCGGTATCAGCATCTGCTCCTCTAAAGGATCTTACGTCATGTACAATTATTTGCCATTTTTTCGATATCAGAGCATGATCAATTTGATTTCCATCTGTTCTGCCTGGTATCATCCACGTTATTTTGTGTTGGCTCTTGTGTTTGAACCATGTGCTTATTATAAACGTATTCGATAATGAGGCTAGATTACATAGTCTACTTCCATTGTCGTTTGTGCGCTCGTGGATGGTTTCCTTTCCTGCTACTTTATCGTTATAATCTTCTTTCCCAATCTGTGCGTTGAAGTCTCCTACTATTACTAATATATCATTTCTGGGTATTGTTTCAATTACTTCTTCTAGTTTCTCATAGAATGCCATTTTGTCTTCGTCCTTTGCTTCTTCGGTGGGAGCGTAAGTGTTTACTATAGTTAGATTTGCTTGTTTGTTTTGCATTTGAATATACGATATTCTTCCATTTATTGCTTTAAAGTGCATAATTTTTTCTCTGAATTTTCCATTTATCATGAATGCAGTACCATTTTTTCCCTGTTTATCTTGCCCTGAGAAGTAAAATGTAAAGTCTTTCTTGTCAATTCTGCTTTCTCCTTTCCATCTTACTTCCTGGAGTGCCAGAATTTCCATATTGTACCTTTTCATCTCTTGTGCCACTTCATTCATTTTACCCACTGCTAATAATGTTCTAACGTTCCAACTTCCTATTCGTATTACATTTCTTTTACTTTTCTTACTCATTGTCCTCTTCGTTGCGGTCGCTATCTGGTTTTCTTCTGCTTCTACTATGTTTAGGGCTTGAATTTCCTTTTGTTTCCTCTTTCTAACTTTGGGAAGTTTTTTGCCTGTTCGAGGGTATGAGTTTCGTCGTTCCACTGCCAAAGTTCCTCTTCTACCCACATTTTTTTGAATCCTATCTTTACTTTTTTCCTCCCATCCTTTCCAGATCAGCTTGTTTTTTAATTTTTGATTGGATTTTTTGTTCGTGCTTTGTTATATCATTATCTATGTATATTTTCGTGCCTTTTAGTTTACTTTTATTTTTTTAAACCAGTTTTTTGTGTTCCATACTTTCAAATTTTACCACCACGAAAGGCCGTTTATTATATGGGTTAATTAGTTTAGTATCATTAACTGTTATTTCTGTTTGCAATTTTTTATTTAAAAATTCTTGAACCTCTCTGTTAATGTTTCCATCCTTGAAGTCTACCCCTTTAATTGTAACGTTCAGTTCCCTTTTCTTTTTCTCCCATTTTTCGGTGTTCGATTCTAAGAATTTAATTCTTTCTAGTATCTCGTCTTTAGATTTCTTCAGATGTATTTCTTCCTTAAGTGTGTGTTGTTCTCTCTTTAATTCTTCCATTTCTGTTCTTATTGCATCTAATTTTCCCTCAATTCTAGTACTTCTTGATTCCATTCTATCTAGCTTGTCACTTATATCTTGTAGTATTTTTTCCATTATTAGTTACTGCTTGGATTCTTTAAATTCCACCTTTAGTTAAAAACAGTACACTCGTTTAACAATCGTCGATTGTTACGCGTGACAAATTTTAAATACGGATCTGCTCTTTATTTGTTATTAAAGGACACGTTTATGTGCCGCCAATCTTTCTTATCGGCGACTCTCGATATGGGCGATGTGTCTAACCCGCACCGTGTGCTGACGCGCACTTTGTGTCACGCTATTTCAACCTCTATTACCGAATATATTATGTTCACTTCTTTCTACCGCACAAATCTCGCTTTCTGAATACGTTCTACACTGTTTTAAACCACTATCACGTTGATTTAGTTTAACTTAAACCAAAGTGCACACCTTCTGGTTTTAATTTATCGAATTTCCGCTTTAAATCAGCCCAAATTACGACCGGATTTATACGCGAACACTCTCGACTACAACCTCTGCTATAGCGTGGAATTTATTACAGTAGGGAAATCATGGACATATGAGTTAAATAAAATTGGGCCCAGTATACTTCCTTGCGGTACACCCGATGTTATGGGTTTAGTATTTGATAGTGTGGCATGAATTCGTACTGAAAATCTTCTGCTCGACAAGAACGATATAATTATGTTGATTAAGTAATTCGGAACCTTTATTTTTATTAGTTTGAAGATAAGCCCGTCCTGCCATACTTTATCAAATGCCCGTTCTAGATCCATAAACACTATTGCGGTAAATTTTTTTTCCTCGTATCCCTTCTCAATTAATTCTGTAATTCTAAGAAGTTGATGAGATGTTGAATGATGTTGCCTAAAACCGAATTGATACGATGGAATTACATCATTTTCTAATAGGGCATCTTGCAGTCTTATGTGAATAACTTTTTCCAAGAGTTTTGATAATGTTGATAATAAGCTGATTGGCCTATAACTATCTGGGTCATTTTTACTTTTCCTGGTTTATGAATTGGAATTATGTGGGAAGTTCTCCACTGAAGAGGGAAATGTCCTATTCTTAAGCATGCATTGCATATTGATGTGAAATATGCCACTGCCTTCCTATTTAGATGTTTTAGGATTTCATTTGTAATTAAGGAAGTTTAAAGTTACAGTTATCAACTGTGACACATTTGCACAAGATTTTTTGTTAGAGTGTTGTGCAGTGCTTCTAGAATTAGATCACTTTAAATGTTGTGTCATAAGTGCCTACTGTCCTTCACCTCCGCCACCACGTTCTCGGGATTTGAAGGTACTTATTGAAAAATTAAGTGAATTATTAGCTCACTGTCATCTAAGGGCTACTAATGTTTATTTTTGTGCTGATTTAAATATAAACTACTTAAAAGATAATCTAGATAAACGTATGTTAAGAGACCTATTATTAAGTTTTAATATGCGTTGCTCATCGACTGAACCAACTAGAGTTTTTAAGAATAAAGATGAGAGGGTCACATCTACAAAGATAGATTACATAGCTATTAGTGAAAACAATACCCCGGGTAGTACCGTTGTAGTGCAGCCAAACATTGGTGATCATTTAGCTATGATTCATCAATTCGAGATTGGCTCCATTAACTCGAAGTCTAATAATCATAGTAGTAACTATTATTATCACAGAGTTTTTACTAAATATAATTTAGATAATTTAAGAATATTCTTGAATAATACTAGTTTTATCAAGATATATAATTTAAGCAATAATGTAAATCAAGCATTTAATGCATTTCTGGATATTCTTACCTGGGCAGTTGATGTACATTGACCAGTGCTTAAAAGGACAAAGAGAAAATTAAAACAAGATAACAGTTGGGTCACATCTGAAATAATTAAAAAAGGCAATGAACTTAAGAACTTCTATTGGTTAGTTCAAAATATAAATAATCCGGAGTTGTACAAAACCTATAAAAATAAAAAACATGAATACAAAATTTTTATTAAAAAAAGGAAGCAAGAATATTATAGTAATATCATTAATAGTGCTAATAATAAACCTAAAGCAATATGGCAATTTGTGAATAGCAGTATTGGCAGGGATACAATTTCAAAAGACATTGTTATCAAGTATAATGGTAAGGAATTAACCGATCATACGCAGATAGCAAACGGCTTTGCATTCCACTTCTCTAATATTGCAAAATACAATTTAACGAAGTCTTTTGGAAATAATATTTCCAAAAATTGTACGTTGCCAACACCCAATAATAACTCATTTTTTCTCGAGCCTATTACTGAACAAGAAGTGATTGATATCATTAATAACCTCAAACGTAAAAACAGTGTCGGTATCGACAACATATCAACTGCAATACTAAAAGAAGTCGCTAATGCTATAGCAAAGCCGTTAGCCCATATTATAAATCTATGCTTTACCTCAGGGCAGTTTCCAACTAAATTAAAAATCGGGAAAGTTTCACCAGTATACAAAAAAGGTGACTCTTTGGACATTAATAATTATAGACCTATAACGGTAGTAAGCACTCTAAGTAAAGTTTTTGAAAAAGCAATATATAAGAGAACAATGTCTTTTATCATTAAGTATAATCTTTTACCTGCTAATCAACACGGTTTTTGTGAAGGCAAATCTACTGAAACTACCTCTTGCGCACTTATTGAGTATGTATATAAAGAGCTAGATGGAGGAAAACACGTGGCTGCCTTAGTTTTTGACTTATCGCGTGCATTTGATACGCTTGATGTAAAATTTATATTAGATAAGATGTCTACGTTAGGTTTTAGAGGTAATGCTTTGGAGCTGTTCAGATCTTATTTATGTAAGAGGAAAATGTGCATTAAGGTGCAAAATAGTATGTCAAAAACTGTTAACTGCGAACTTGGAATTCCCCAAGGGTCTGTGCTGGGACCACTGGTTTTTATATTATATATAAGTGACATTTCTAGCAGTATAAAATCAGGAGTTGTAATAAATTACGCTGACGATACCACAATAGTGGTTTCAGCCCAGACTTATCAGGACCTGGTTGATCTAACAGCTGCAGCAGCATGTGAGTTTCAGTCATGCTGTAAACAGAATAATTTAATTCTTAATGCTGAAAAGACAGAGTGTATTTCTTTTAAAGTTACTGCTTCAGAAAATAGTCTTTCTTTTAGCTTTGCTGGTAGTTTTATAAAATCAGTTGACTGCACGAAATTTTTAGGCACATATTTGGACGGAAAAGTCTGTTGGGGCAACAGATCGATTCAGTTTCAAAAGTAGTAAGTAGGGCATGTTTTGCTTTACGTCAACTTAAAGAAGTACTTTCAGTAGACTGTTTAATGAATGTCTACTACAGTTTAATTTATTCCTACTTAACATACAATGTTGTGCTATGGGGAGGAGGGACTGACAGCCATCGAATTTTTGTTTGTCAAAAAAGGGCTATCAGAATCATTTTTAATATGAACAGTAGAGACTCTTGCCGTTCTACTTTTAACCGTCATAAAATTATGACTTTTCCGTCTATTTATATATACAAACTTTTATTGCTAATTAAGATGACAATTAGTAAACATGCTGTAAACCTCCACAGTTATCCAACTAGACATGCAGGTCAGCTAATTTTGGAGCAACATAGAACCATAAAATATGACAAGTCTCCTATCTATGCAGGGAAACGATTATTCAATAAGTTACCTGCACACGTAAGAGATATGAGCTTCATAAAATTTAAGAAGTGCATAACATCGTTTTTATTAGCCAAATGCTACTATAGTATTCAATAATATACAAATGACCAATTCGGTGATCTGCAGTAGCTGTGGAGTTTTATACATGTACAATATGTGTACTGTGACTTTTACATGTTTTGTACAGTTTCATTGACTGGTTGCTTTTATTATTTATTGTTTATGTTATTTATATCCTAGTCTGACGTAGCCAATGTTTATCCTCTGTAAATCAAAAGGCTTTAAATAAATACATACATACATACATACATACATAAGTCTGGGCATGGTGATTTTCTTTTCGGTAATCGTTGAATGTACGTTTTAATCTCTTAAGCTGTTGCCGGTGCAATTTGTACAGGCGTTTGCTGTTGAAGGTTTTTAATAGTATTTCTAACCTCAGTCAAAAAATTTGGGTCACACTCTTGTCTGTTTGCAGTAAAAACGTGTTCAAGATGTGTTGCCAGTAATTCTGCCTTTTCCTCATCAGATGAGTAAGAAGTGTTATTTGCTGTTAAAGGGTAGACAACATTTGGTTGGTTCAACAAACGTTTGGTTGCTAGGCACATTGTGGGGTTACGTGGTTGCATTTCATCGAGGTATTTGTTGTATCTTCTCATTCTTAAGCTGTCCAGTTTATTTTTAATTCTATGAGCTAATTGATTGTACATGGTTTTCAAGTAGGGTAAACGAGTTCGTTGCCATTCTCTTCTATACCGGTTTTTTAATTTTATCAGCTTAATGACATCATCCGGGGTTCGATTATGCTCTACAATCTTTCTATGTTTCCAAGGAGTTGTGGCTTCTTCTACGCTTGCCTTTATTGCCGCTGTATAATGACTTACTATCTCCTCTAGATCTTGTGCTGTTTGAATTGCTCTTGACCATACTAACTTTTGGTCATGCGATGTTTGAAATACTGTCCAATCCGTTTTTCCATCAGCTAGTTTTGGAATTGGAGGTGCCATTTGTGGCGTATTGTAGAACGACATGATAACAGGCAAGTGATCTGAATCGAGCTCAGTTGTTACTGTTTGATAAATAGGATTACAGAGGTTCCTGTGTAGCACAACGTCTAGAATGTCTGGCTGATGGTCGGGTCTATAGGGATAGTAAGTGAACTCCCTAGGTGCAGATATAAGTATATCATGTTTTGCCATAATGTTATGTAATTTTTTTCGTTTTAGGTTATCAACTCGACATCTCCAAATAGTGTTCTTCGCGTTTAAGTCACCTACTAATAAGGTTGGGTTATTGCTATAAAATAATTTACTTATCTCTTGCTCAAGTATCTTTTTGTTGGGTGGTTTATATGCAGTTATTAGTATTAATGGGCTGTTGTTTGTCAAAATTATTTTTATGGCAATACTTTCTATGTTTGGAAGTTCGTCAAGGTGTAATAGGTGATGGTTGAGTTTCTTTTTGATAATGATCGCCACTCCTCCTGATGCTATTTGTGCATCCCTATCATTTCGATAAATGTTGTAGCCTGGAAGTTTAAAGGTTTCTGTGCTTATAAAGCGGGTTTCCGTAACACATGCTACATTGATATTGTAACGTGTCAGAAATTCTATAAAATTGGAACGTTGCGATTTAAGACCATTGGCATTCCAATTGGTCACTGTTAAATTATTAAGTACATGTACATTATTTTGATCCATTGGCAATTAGGGATGGAAGTATTGTTGTAAGAATTGGAATTAATTTCTCTATGTGAGGTATTAGTAATTCGACTAGTTTTGTTAATATTGGTGTAATTATATCAGTTGATACATGCACATCTTCTGATTTGTTAGTAGTAGCATTGGGTAATTGCCTTATAACAGATTGATTACGTTAAGTATCATTTGCAGTTATGTGATCTTGATTTTGCATGGCTGCTTGGGCATATGTTGTATTATTTCTTCGGTAAGAATTTCTTGATGCAGTCTGGGTTATTTTAACATAATAACTACAACCTTTGTAGTTCGCGGGGTGCTTTTGCAGGCAATTCACACATTGTGGTTTTTCGTTTGGTTTTTTTGGGCAGTTACTATATAGGTGGTTACCTGTACACTTTACACATTGTGGCTGTGACTGGCAATAATTGCGCGTGTGGCCATATAATTGACATTTTTTACACTGTGGGACTTCCTTAGATTTTCTTCGTAGCTCTACTTCTACAATGCTGTAATTTAATTTTGTTAGGCTAAATATTTCTGTGCCTTCATTGGTGTTGCTAAGCTTCACAGCACATAACGGTATAGGGTATCTTATTCATTATTTTTATTTTATTTATCATAATCGGCAAAGCAAGCAAGTGTGCCATCATACTGACATCAGGCAATGTTGGCACCCAAACAAAATTTTCAAAAAACACAATGTTGTACATTTGTGGTAATATATAGGCCTTAGAAACTATAAAAAACATTTAAACACAAACATAAAATATAAGAACATTCAAAAAACATATATAAACACCAAATTAAAATATTACCTACTAACGTAGAAAAAAGTATGAGTTACTAAACAAATACTAACAATATTGGCAAATTATTTTTAAACTAAATGTATAAGTCACAAGTGAACTTTTTTGATCTTCTGTCAATTCCTGCACACTCTATATGGCACCAGTTGGAGCACTGTTGACAACGAATTCACATATCCCTTTTTCTGGAAGTTGAATATGATTCGTTGCAGAAAATGCACGCCACGTCGCTACTGTCGTCTTCTTCAAAAGGTTCTTCTTCAATATCTTGTTCTTCATTTTCAATCCTCAAATTTTTTTTGCTTTTTTAGCTGAGATGAGTTTTTTCCCCTAGCTTTAATTTTTTGTACTTCTATGTCTGGAGTATTATTCAAAATACCCAATTTACCTTTTTTTATTTGTTTTCTGTTCGATCTTATTTCAAGCTGTGGTAGGGGAGATAGTTTTTTAAATTAAAAACAGTTTTGTAACCATTCGGGTATGATGGCACCCTGTTCCAACATAACCGGAATATCAGGGTGCCATCAAACCCGAACAATAATCATTTCAAATTTCCCGCTAAAAAATTTAAACCACCTTTCATAGACCATTACAGCTGTGGCAGTAAATTAGGTTAGGATCGTACCAGAGCCGGGAAAATAAACAATAGAGTTCTTAGTTTTATTGTTGCCAGGAAATAAATTTAAAATATAGTAAATAAAAGGTTTTAGGCGTACCTTTTTCAACAAATCCAAGTATTTTTACCAAAATGTTCAGAAACACGAAATTACGACTGTCACTTCAGCTCGCGTTACTAGACTCGTTACCAATCAGAAATCACTGTTACCAACTCAGGAAATATACAAAGTAGCAGGTGTGCCATCATAGCCGGGGGTCCATCACGGCCGGATCTCCCCTACAAATGCTGTTTGTGGGTAAAAAATGAGAGCAGCCCTCTAATATTCAACAGCGACTTTCACAGCTATGGTACGAGAAGTGGTAACAAGTTACACATATTTCAGTACAACCGTAGGCGCTATACACAGGCGCCATCGTTTTCGTTCTATCAAATGCTTAACAATCTGCCAGACTACCTCAGGCGCATTAATGATAGTAATTTGTTTAAGCTAGAATTAAAATCTTTTCTACATGATAATTTTTATAGCGTCAAGGAGTTCCTTAATCTTAAGTGGTGATTGCTTAAGGAAAAGGTAATTGATTTATTATTAGTATTCACCTAGGTTAATTATGTTACATCCTTTATGATGTATATAATAAATAATGTATATATTATTATAATTCTTGACGACATCAATCTGTATTGTTCAATGTACGGGCGACGGAATTATTAAACTTGGATTTGAGCTACACCTCCGAAAGCACATTATGCTTCATGGTCTCGTCCATATACACTAGGGTGGAACGAAAATGCGAAAAAAACAACGTTTTTCCGAAAACTATAATGGCTACCACGCAAAAGTTGTCATTAAGGCTAAAAACAATGTGTGCAAAAACATTTTGAAATAAGATAATGTTTAGAGGTTCCATAATGTAATTGAAATTTGGTATACAGACATTAATAGCGGTAGTGTGAGAATGTGATCATTTGATTTAAAAATAGTCTGTACAGAGGTATTTTCAAATTAATTAATGCAGACAAAGAACCACAAGCCATAAAAATTTGAATTTTGACCAAAAGCAATCGCTTCACACTGAATAAACACCAACAACAGAGGAACACATCACGATCATCGAAGAACCCGGATCAAAATGCATAGGACATGTCTTCTCTGGATCGGGATTTGCTGCAGATATTGTAGAGTATAAAAGCATTTGCTTTGAAAAATAATATTGATACATCAAATATTAGTGCAATTGGTCGTGATAGAATAGCAGTAAACACTGGTACGCAAGGAATATTGTAAGTAAGCCAGAAGAAGAGCATGGGAGACCATTACAGTGGCTAATATTTACGTTTCATGCTAATGAGCTGCGTCTATCATTCTTTACACGAGGTAGATGGTCGTAGCACTGAAACTTGTGGATTTTGTTGGGCCAATAGCAGAAATGTTACAACACTGTGAAGAAATGACGCGATCAACTTTGTGCTAATAGAAAACAATTTACCAACATTATTGTCAACCGATCAAAAGCATTTGCACCAAATGTGCCAAGCCGTAGCTGTTGTAGAATGATGGCCAAATAATTTAGCTTTCAGTTAATCGATTGCTAAGAATGTATGTAGCAACCAAACGTTCCAGTATTCAACTCATTACTTTAGTACGAGTAAAATTCGTACAAAAAGTGTATGGTCCATTTTGGTTCACTATTAAATCAGAACTATATTGCACAAGTAGTTCAAAACTTCTATGGTGAATGATTATCTAATTGCGATAGTTGCAAAAAGAGAAAAAAATCGTAAATATTGTATATAGAGAAATGGCTATTTTGGTCACCCTGAAAATGTATTGTTAAGTAAGATCAAGGACGATCGAAGACATATCTGAGAATTGGGATTATGCGGAATACTTAAAAGCCGAGAAAAATCAGAAAGAACATTCAAGATTCCACCATTCAATTTCACTGCTACAGAGTATATCGAATTGATTGTATGAAATTATTGTAATGTGGCAGCACCTACTTCACTAAAATATATTGCTGACTAGGGTTTCGAAGAGATAATTGCTACTGAAAATCACAGTAGCATAGAAGTGTGAAATTGTCCTTATCATACATAATCTGTAGACCTACCTGTTAAATTAGTAAGGGAAGCGTCAGCTGTAGTTTGTGGTCCGAAATCCAAAGATAGTTTTATTCTATCAAAATTAGAGTCACAAAATATTATCCCTTCCTTTAACACTAAAGCAGCTTAGAAGTTGTTAACTTAAATTGTGATACCAGATATGTGGTATAAAATATATTGCATGTTAACGTGTACTCGTATATTAATTTATTCATTTAAAATATTTTATAATGAAGTCTATTTTGACTATACATTGTAAGTGTAATTACATTCTACTAATGTCTATTGGTTACTTTTTAATGTTTGGTAGTAAAAATTATCGAAAACTGGTGATTTTTGTTTCTAAAAATTAATATCTGAAGAATTTATAATCAAAGAAAATATGGAACCTAAAGATATAATTCGATTACAAAAAAAGTTGATGCAGATTCATTTTAGAACGGGCGACGGAATTATTAAACTTGGATTTGAGCTACACCTCCGAAAGCACATTATGCTTCATGGTCTCGTCCATATACACTGCTCAAAACCGTACAGGGATATCAGTTCTTCCACCAATGCTTATTCCAGCCTATAAGGCCCAACCTACTGTACCACGTGTAGTCGATTTGTAATCCTGGCACTCTCCATACACGTACTCTTCTCGAATCAGGATGAATACTAAATCTTGATTCATCTGAGAAAAGTACAAATGACCACTGCTCATTTTGTCAATTTTGAAATTCTCGTCCCCACAGATAACGCTCTCTGATTTGTCTACTTATGACAGGAAACTCGTAATGGTCTCCGGGATCTCAATTGCACCTCATGTACTCTATTGCGCACAGTTTGTCACTGATTAAAATACTGTGAGTTCTCTGTAATTCATTTTGAAGTTGACGTGCGGTGTAAGTTTTATTTCGACGAGCATTAATTTGAAAGATCAATCTTGTACTGGGGTTATAAGACGTGCATTACCTCTGTGTCGATTGCGTACATCTAACAATTGTACATCTAAACTATGCCGTATAGTCTTGCTTTCTATATTTAATAAGAATTTTTAGAAATATTCCTGTACGGTTTTGAGCAGTGTATGTTGTATCCAGCAATTTGAATCTTTCGTTTGGTATTAAATGGGTTTTAATTATACATGCGATGTGTATTGTGTGTGTTTCCATGAAGTCAATGAAGCCTATCCGTTGCCTCTTAAAAGCCATTTGCATTCCAGTTTAGGAGCGTTAAATTCTTAAAATTACTATTTAAATTATGGAATATTGAACCAAAGTGGCATAACTTTTTGTATAAGGAAATTCTTAATTGAGGGGTCCAATGCAATAACCAGTCAAGCCCAACACTAACTTTTCAGGAGATAAAACAATTTGTTCCTAAAAATAATTAAGCGTAGTTCCAAGGGTTGTGTTACCCGTCTTTCTTATCAACCACTAGACGGTAACACTTCGAAGACGTAGGGTTCTTTTTCCTAATAATAATCGTATTACAAATAACATAAAAACCAGTTTCAATAATAGGACATAAGTTCATTTAACAATAATAAATTATCTTTAGTTATAAATGTGTTGAACACAAAATATTCCCAAAGAATAAGTACAGAGATTATTATTGCGATGAAACGAACAAATTTTAAAGAAGTTACTTACAATACATGTCTAACCTGGAATGGCTCGTGGAACTAGAGTGGCTTCAAAACAAGAAGTACATGGGCGTGGCTACAGTTATGCGCCAATCGCTGGTACCAGTGGCGTAGCAATGGGTATTTTTAGGGGGGCAATTAAAATTCCCATTTTAAAGGAAAACTTTTCATGCTCATTTATTTTTTGTTTCAAATGCTAAATAAATTAGCATGTCATAAGAAATACAAGCTTTTAATAATTTTCCATTTTTTTTTAAATAATTGGTATAAAATCTGTTGTTTTTTTATAATTTCACATTATTAACTTGTTATTATTAACTGAGAAGCAAGAAAATGGAGATATATTTTAGGAGGACGAGATATATATCATTCGACTCAGCTTGAAGAGTAGATTCCAAAAATATATAGAAACCGGAAATCGGATTTCTTTTCCGAGGTCGACTTCCGGTCAATTTTTTTTTTATCTCGTGTTAAATTCTTAATGTCCAATTATTGGCCCCCCTAATTATTTTAGAGCTAAAGTGTAAATACATTTTTTGTAGAGAAAAAAATACTGCATCTATTCATACTGTTGCTAACCATTTTCATTTTCCATAACCGAAGGAATGCAAAAAATAAACTAGCATTTTAAAAAAATAAAACTAGCATTTTTACAAAATTCAGTTATGCCATGGAATTATTGAAACAAGCCAATGCCAACGCAAGTGCGTGCGGGGTGATCATCCACGTCACTGCCGTCAAAAGATTGAACGTATTGTCGCTTTTATAACATTAGTCGTCTTTAATGAGTTTAAATGTGAACTCGGGCAAGCGGATCATCAGTGCGTAAAAGCGAAGGCCAGTATTTAGTTGAAGAAGCATGAATTAACTTTAATGGTGATCGGCAATTAAGTTGAGAAAGAATAAAATATGTGCTGTGTTCTTAAAAGCGGTTATCGTTCGTAAATTTTATTTCCCGAAATAGGTGCAATGCTGAGTTACGGTAAGTAGTTCCTTAGATATTTTTAATTTGTGTAATTAACGAGGTTAGTTTTAGTCAACAACGATAAGTGCAACTTTTGTAAATATAAACCATACACGTGCTCAGAAGTGTTAGTGTTTTAATGATATTTTGTAATCCTTAAAAATATTTTTATTCATACATTAGATATTAGAGGTACAATGTAGTCTTAAGTCCTACCTAAAGCTTACAGTAATCATGGGGTAGCAGGTTCGCTGGGTCGACGATACCAAACCGAATTTCCATTACTGGAATCAGCGGTGTAAAGAGCCTCTTTAAACAAAATTCTTGTAATGACAACAGTTCAGACATCTGAATTTTTAAAAATAATATTTTCTTTATTTAGCATTTTGCTAAAATACAACAACGTAATAAAATATTATACATACATTCAATAATATACTAATAATAATTCATATCAACTTCTTCAACATTTTTACTTTTCACAGTAAAACTTTACCTCTAAAAATATTAATACTATTTGAAACCTTAATATTATCCTCTAAATTATTAACATAACGATACCTTTTCTAAAACTGAATTAACCCCTCGAATAGTATCTGCAGTTTTCACATACAAGGTATACGTATTTCTAGAATAAATAATCATGAACTTCATTACAATAAACTAAATATCTATTAAAATACGTACGGTAACATTCCTTTTACTAATTTATATACAAAAAACTAAAACTGTATTACTGGAATACCTCACTGACAACTAATGTAAAATATGATCAGTAAAATAAAGTTAAATTGTAGCCACGAGTAAATCGTTTAACGTAGGGACGAAGTCGAGACGTTAATGATTCAAGAGTGGATAGTAATAACTTTACCGTTGTGTATAATACAATTTTTTTCTATAGCAAGAACTTTAACGTTTTCAAAAGAAAACAAGGAATGTAAAGTACATTTTAAAATCTCAATAGCTAGATTGGGTTGCTAGATAAATAAAAAAATGAAAGTACGTTAACATCTGCTACAGAAAAAAATAAAATCATAATTCATTAATTACTGTCCGACAAAGGAGTAACACCATCGTCTTCACTGTCATCGTCATCTGAATCACCCGTATTCACAGTGAAAGCTATCGTTTCTATTGCATGTTCCAACATATGGACTTCCTTCATATATTTCTCTACAACTTTATCTGCATTTTCACACACAGCGGCCCAATGTTCAGGAGTAATTGCGTTAAATTTTTCAACTGCCAGTGCTTTTACATCTTCTAGTTTGAATGTGACATTTCGACTGACAACCCAGTTTTTTAACAAGGCCCATATTTTTTCGATTGGGTTCAGTGTTGGGTGGTATGGTGGTAAACGAAGTACGTTATGTACATGTTCTTGTAGGAGGGTATCTAATTCGTAAACCTTGTGCCGAGGTTTGTGGATCTTAATCAATTCATACAACTCTGGTTTAGTGAAACTCGCATCAAAAGGAATGTCTCGTACCGTTAGCCATTGTATCATGTCCTTTTTTAAAGTTCCTGACGGGGGATGTTTCTCCAGAGTCGTATTGTGGTAAAAAGCATTGTCAATTACTAAGACAGAAGACGGAGGGAGATTAGGCAGGAGTTGTTTCTTTACCCAGTTCATAAAATTAGTTCGAGTTCATATCGTCGTGATAATCACCTGACTTCCTTCCTACAAGAAATATAAATACTGAAAAATGTAAATAATAAATTATTTATTTAACCTTACCAGATCGAAACATGAGCAACGCATTTGGTATAAAACCGTTCGCACCACCAACATGGACCATTATGAGTCGAGGTCCTTTTCCAATTGGTTTCTTTAAGCCACGTAAACTATTATCAGACCATTCGTAAGGGGTCGTATGTGAACTATGAATGTATGATTTATCAGTATATATAATTGGCCGTCCTTCTTCTTTATATTTCTTCAGCTGCCGTAAATACAAGTTTCTTTGATATCGGATATCTTGAGTTTCAATAAGAGCTTCCCGTTTATCAGCAGTTTTTAAATATTGTATTAAATGTTTCAAACTTACTTAAAATCCATGCTTTTAATTACAGAGTATAAGTTTGTCAAGCCACCTTCGAACGGCACTCCACATTCTTGCATTTTCTGCTGAATTCCTTTTAATGTAGGCCTCCTCTTTTCGGCCAAGTAAAAGTTGTGGATAACGTTTCGAACAATTTCCAATTCTGCAAGCGAACTTTTAGGGGACGTGCAAGGTCTTTTTCTCCATGAAGTTGAAAATGACGTACTGCCTCCAGCTTGTATGTCATTGGTTTCTTTAGTAATCGCTCTATATGTTTTCTCGGATATCTTTGTGGCAGCGAGAAGGCGTTCTTTAGAATTACACAATGATATCAAGGGTGCTCCGTTTTCAGCTTCCGTCTTCATAAACTCCAACACGTTTGCTATTATTGCTCGTGCCTGGCTGTGAATAATTTTTCCTTTTGTGCCAACAGTGTTCGCCATATTTCTGGTATTATCACTAAAACAATATACAATTTATTTACAGTTTGCAGTGCATTCGTTTACGCGAGGCGTGTGCGGTAATCGTAACCTCAAATTCATACTGTAAATGAAAATTTTTACTTACATGAAAATAATCCCAATCCTAGCTGTTTAGTTCTGAAAAGTACTGTTTTATAAAGCGAAAAGAAGTAAAAAGTAGAGTTAAACGTTGATAAACACACGAGAAAACAAAATGACACGACGAACGGCAATTAACTGAATACAACAGCGGAAATCACCTTGTTGAACGTAATGGACTCGTCCGGACTTTTCTAGCGTTCTGCGCATCGATGATGCGGTGTACTTTACAAACTGAAGGGCTTCTAACAGACAACTGTGCTTGGCCGTTGTATGCTTTTATACCATTTTGGGTAATTAGGAAAATTGTCAGTTAAATTTTTGGATTGTTTATGCTATCCTTTCCCAAGTGCCCAAAGCCTCTGAATCTGCAACTAATTACTTGCATTTTGACCTTTAAATTTCTGCTTTCAATAGTTATGTGACAAACAAACACATTATTTATTTATTTATTTAATAGACTGACAAAAACGGGACCAGCCCAGTTACATTTGTCAGCATTCCAACATACAATATAAAATAAAATAATGGCATTTGCAGTAGTACATATTATACATAAAAAAAATGAAATCAAAATGAAATAACGTGTAGGCAACTGTAGCATTTGTAAATATCTGTTAGCGTACAATTTTGTAATTTGTTTTTTAAAGGACGTGTAGGGTGCGTCAAATATATTAATATCTTGATCTGAAAGTACACTATTGATACCAGTGAGCATTCTTACAACAGGCGAATTTTGTCTCAAGTTGGTACAAAAAGGCGGAACATACAGCGCGCCACGCGGCCTTGTTCTGTATGCTGGGACGTATAAACCCACAAGGGGAAGCAAGTTGGGACAATCAAGTCTATTATTGATAAGTTTATAAACAAATAAGATATCAGTTATTTCACGGCGGTGGTGTAATTTAAATAATTGGAATTCATTCCGAATATGCTGAAATGAGTTGTTTTCTGGATAAGAGTGGTGCTTTTTAAAGTATAAAAATTTCATAAACTTATTTTGTACAGTTTCTATTTTATTTTGATATTTTTTCACTTGAGAGTTCCAAACAACTGATCCGTATTCAAGCTTAGGACGCACAAGAGAATTGTAAAGTACCAGAATAGGCTTAGTATTTCTAAAATTAAATGTGCATCTCATTAAGAAACCTAAATTTCTCAACGATGCATTTACTGCTGAATCAATATGTAAATCCCAACTAAGTGTTGGAACAAAGATGACTCCTAAATCTTTGATTTGGAACTCTCTAGTCAAATTAACCTTATTCATATTATACCCAGAATGAATTACAGATTTGTTCAGTGTGTATATCATGTACTTACATTTGGTGTTATTAAAGTATAATTTATTTTTGTTGCTCCAGTCGGTCAGGCAATCAATATCTTTTTGAAACATATCAGTGTCAACAGAAGTGGTGATTTCTTTGAAAATTTTAAAGTCGTCGGCAAATAGCAATCCGTGAGAATATTTTAAGCAAGCATGTAAGTCATTTATAAAAACTAGAAAAAGCAGTGGTCCCAAATTACTTCCCTGTGGGACTCCCGATGTGGTTAAATAAAGATCTGAATTAAAACCCAAAAAGTTAACAAATTGATACCGACCTTCTAGATAAGATTTAAACAAATAGAGTAAATTATTAGAAATTCCAAAATCAAATAATTTTTTAAGTAGGATATCATGATTGACTTTGTCAAAAGCCTTGGCAAAGTCGGTATACAGTGTATCTACCTGTCCCCCTGCATCCAAAACTCTAGTTACAAAATCTGTAAACAAAACTAAATTAGTATTAACCGATCTATTTTCAAAAAAGCCATGCTGTTGGGGTATAATTTTATTCTTAACATGATAAAAAACTTTATTATATAGCAGTTTTTCAAATACCTTAGCTGGGACAGATAAAATTGATATAGGTCTATAATTTTCTACATGTGCTTTATTTCCAGTTTTATGTATAGGAGTTACTTTAGCTAATTTGAATTTGTCAGGAAACGTGGTTGTTTTTAAACATTTATTAAACAAGATAGTGAGTGGATATTGAAGTATTTCCCAACAAGCTTTAAATATGTAAGGGGGAATACCATCAGGACCAGAGGATTTTTTGGGTTTCAGCTGCTTCAAAGCTGCGGCAACTTCCTCTACTGAAAATTCAGTAATTGCAAGAATATCCACGTTCAACAGTGCACCCTCATCGATAATTTTATTTAGGTCATAATGTGATTCATCTGCGTATACAGAACTAAAATACTGTGCAAAACTATCTGCTGTTTCTTGTTTAGTAGTAGCAGCCCGATCATGAAAGTAGTGTCTATAGTTAAATTATGTTTTTTGTTGTTATTAACATAGTTCCAAAATTCGTTAATATTGCTACAAACACTATTCTCAACACTATTTAAGTAAACAGTGCGAGCCTGTATAATTTTTTGCTTAATATCTTTTCTGATGCGCTTAAACTCTTGCAGGTGATATTCAGATAAATTTTTACGCTTATGATGAAAATGTTTTAATTTAATATCTGAAATTATTTCTTTAGTGAACCACAATGGATATTTATTTTTCTTATCAGAAAATTTTATTTTAGGAACACAATCATCTAATATTGTGTAGAAAATGTTATAAAAAGCATCTGTAGCAGCATTAGTATCTGCGAATGTATCAATAATATCCCAGTCTGAATTCAGGAGCGAATTATATAAAAGATCAAAATTTGCTTTTCTGTAATTATACTGATTGGTTAATTTTTTTTGGGGTAGACTTTCTGATTTGTTTACTAAACTAATTGTTATGTGTAAAGCAGGATGAAAAATATCAATTGGAACTAGGCTATCAATGTGGTGAACGATATTTACATCTAGCGACCCCATTACTAAATCTAAAGTTTTGCCATCTCTGTTTTGAATGTTGTTAAGGAACTTTAAGTTAAAAAGATTTAAAAATTCTTGTAAACTCTTTGATATCGGAGTACCACCTGCAAGATCACAAGCCGCACCAGTTATGCATGGAATATTAAAATCCCCCAAAATTACAATTTCATAATCAAAAATGTTACGGATATTTTCAATCATATTAAAATATTCGATATATTGAATTAATGGCGATCTAGGTACGATATAGGCTGAGCTAATAATAAACAACTTGCCACAAATGCTTACCTTAATTGCCAAAGCTTCAGGATATTTATTTACTGAAATAACTTCAGACGCATAGTGAGTTTTGATAGCAATTAGCACACCTCCTCCTTTATCTTTTCCAGTAAGTAATTTGCCACGATCACATCTGAAAACATTATAGCGTTGATCAAATAATTCAGAGCTGTATACATCAGAATCAAGACCAGTTTCATTTAATACAATGCAGTCAAAATTTTCCGCTAACAGATTATTTAAGAATATATTTGTTTTTGTTCTAAGACCCCTAACATTTTGAAAATATATATCGAAACTCTTATATTTCATAATAATTTAATGGTCGAATGTTAATACTGAGTACCTATACGTCTTATTTGGAATCTAGTTGCCGCCACAGCAACTACACAATAAACACAGAATAGAAATGATTATATATATATATATATACGTATCAAACTTAAAATCATCAACAGAAGTGAAAACAGATAACAAAAACTAAATGACAATAAAAAAATATGAACACAAATTAATGTGAAGAGTGCCATGTGAGGTAATCGTCTCCCCAAAAAAGAAAAAAAAAACGCCAATTACAACTATTTAAAGCAGAAAGTTAAATGCAGATCTAAACATAAACAAACTATAGGTATACCGTAAATAAATAATATTCGATGTTATTACATTGTTAAATTAATAATATTCGATGTTATTACATTGTTACTTAAGCCTATCGACATCGCTCAAACACTTAACAGGAATTACACCCCTGCCATCAGATTCGCGGAGAAAAATATTACCATAGTGAAGCACCATTCCAGATTTGATATGGATGATACAATAGTTGTTGCCTATTACACTTGCGTTAAAACATAAATTTCTGTGAACCAAAGGCAGAACGAACTTAGGTCAATGATGATGTAAGTGAAAAAAAATTAAAAACTGGTGAACTTAACCTGTTTTTGCACAGTATTTTTAAAATGAAAGTTTTACTATTTTTTTTAATGTTTAGATTCATAATATTTATTTCTTAGGAAAACTCAATAAACTTTGTTAATACGCGATACAAATTATGGCACTAGAACTGTTATAACGACAAATGTTAAGTCTTAATGTTTTTGTTTAAACTTATTCACTATCTGAATATTCACTTGCACAAGAATTTTTATCATCAGACTCGAAACTTTTATGGTATTCTTCAATATTGTTATAGAACCACTGATCGTACTGAGGTTCATACTTTTAACTAAGGCGATCACATGATCAAACTTTTTTTCTTGAGTCTCCTTTTCTCAAAATATAACATTGCTTCATTATTGGACTGAGAAGTTTCAGGACTCTTTATTCTGGATTTCACACGATACAAACATGGGAAGTCCAGTAAATTCATTGCAGTCAATTGATGCTCCATTGTCCTGGTATCTTAATATTTTGTATTTTGATATGGTACATTTTTTGTTTTCTTACTTGGATTTTTGACAAAATACTCTTGCAGATGATCTTTAAAATTTAGAAGAAAATCCAGGTGCTCTGGCTGCCACGAACGCCTAAGCAGCTGGCAGGCATAATTCCTAACCGTGCAGTCCCTGACCGTCCCAACCAAGCGAGTGCAATGAGAGGCAACATCTGTATATCGTGTACCACTACAGGGCAGCAGCCCCACAACATGCAAGGACTGCCCTTAGGTAACCAGCCGCAAACTGCGGAATCCACCACAAGGGCTTGGAGCTGCTCCAGTTCAGCAAGCGCTGCGTATTCAAAGACAGGCGCCATTAACTGCATACAGTTGGCAGCCGCTCCTCCCCAACAGCAGAGCCAGATGGTGGGTGAACGTCTGTTTCCACTTATTAAACGCATTGATCCCATTCTCGTCGCCAATGTAATGTTTGTTGCTTCTTTAAGTTGTGGTATACTACAATATCCAACAGCATGATAATGATTCTATGTTCGACTGTTCGACTCACACATACATACACACACACACCAACAAAGAACGAAGAAAAGTTCGACGCTTCGACTGTCGCTTGCTAAAGCATGCACCCCAACAGTGTTGCCAGATGGTCACTGAAAGTGGCGGCAAAATCATCATTAAAAAGCCGGAGATTTGAACTTAGAAACGGTAGAATAATGAGCTCAACGCAATAAAAACCAAAGCACACATAAATTAGTACTTATTTTTATATTGTAGAAAAAGTTGCTTTTAACATTTTCTTCCACAATGACAATAGCATTAGGTAGTCATATAAATAATATAAAAACCAATCAATCT
The DNA here is from genome assembly GCA_940337035.1 of Agriotes lineatus. Taxonomy (NCBI): domain Eukaryota; kingdom Metazoa; phylum Arthropoda; class Insecta; order Coleoptera; family Elateridae; genus Agriotes; species Agriotes lineatus. The sequence continues at coordinate 28,075 of CALNHX010004441.1, forward strand.
GAATCTATTCTTCTTAACATAGAAGTTCGGTTTAGACCGCTTAGTCTTTGTGGATGAACACTCAGCATTCTCTGGCTTAATGTGTCTTGCACCTTGTGAACTCGAGCAAAAACCCGAACGATGGGCATGCTTTTTGGTGGCTTGTGTTGTTTGATTATGTTGAGAACAAGGATACTTTGGCAGGTTTGACCTTTTGCTGTTTGTGCATCCATATTCACTAACGTTTCGCAAGACTTTGCAGCTTGCATCATCAGAGTGAAAGTCGCACTATGCGAATTTAAATTTATACGTATATTTTTTGCTATATGTGTTGTTGGAAACTTTCTTTTAGCTATGTGGCTTTGTGATTGTTTGCTTCGCGTAGAAATATTGGTGATATCTTCGGGTTGGTTTTTTGAGTATCCGATGATGTTCCTTCCTGCGTATTTAGTTGAGTTTCCACATTTTATGGTAGGGAGTACCTGTTTTTGGTTAGTATATTGTCCGGGTCCCATTTGTACCTAGGTCTGTGCATTTGTATCGATAATTCGAATAATATATCGAATAATTCGATATATCGAATAACGATATTAAAATCAAAGTTATTCGAATTATCGAATAAATAATTATTCGAATAAATTTATTGAAGTTATAGAATAAATAATTATTCTGATAAAAACTTATTCGAATAAAAATTTATTTGGTTAAAAATTTATTCGAATAAAAATGTATTCGAATAAAAATTTGAAAGCTGGAAGTTGAGAAATATGAAAAACTTGATGAACTGCTAATCGATGAAAGTCCTTTGCAATGACGGAAACTGCAAACACTTTTCCTCGATTAGCTTATTTAGCTAGCCGCTATGTATGTGTGCGAGGTACAAGTGTTTCCTCCGAAAGGGTTGTCGCGGTGGATCTATAGTTGTCGACTCCCGAGCATTGCTAACGTCGGAACACGCCGAAGAATTAATTTTTTTGGCCATGAATAGAAATGTCACCTCTCTGTCTGTATAATTGAATGTTAATTCTTATTTGGGTATTTGGTCACTCTGCAAATTAAAATGATTAAATAACGTAAATAACGAACTTTTCGAGGGACAATCTGCCCTCGTTATCAACGATTAACAATTAAAAAGGAAGAAGAAACTTAGCTTTTTTCACGGAGATTGAAAAACTACCAACCTCCAATGAATTGCTTGACACTGGCGTTTGTTGATTATTTAAACCTATTTAAACTGATCTTTAAGAATCGATAGCCAACTTGTCTAAAAATATTGAGAAAGACTAATGGGCCAGTAGACAAAACACTCAACATCATTAAACATAGGCTACAAAACGATAACGCATTACATGCATGAACAATATTAAACATAGATAACATTATGAAACTTTTAACACTATGCATTAAAACGACATACTTTCAACTAAACAATGAATTTTACCAACAAGATTTCGGGATGGCAATGGGTTCTCCTTTATCTCCTATTGCTAGTAAAATTTTTATGGAAGACTTTGAACAACAACATGTCCACACATACACCGACAAACCAGTAGTTTGGTGGAGGTATGTCGATGATGTTTTTGCAATTTGGCCTCATGATATGTGGATGAGGTGGACACATTTTTTGAACATATTAACAGTAAAGAAACCTCCAGCAAAACAATCAGTTGCCTCTTCTTAATACACTAATCACATGCACAATAAATACTTTTGAAACATCAGTATACCGTAAAAAACCAACACTAATAGGTACTTACATTTTAACTCCAACCATTACAAAAACAAAGACATGTGTTGTAAAAGTCTTTACGACAGAGCCAAAGTTGTTTGCTCTAATAATGAAATTTTCAAAAAGAGAAAGAATTTATTATTAATGTTTTACAAGATAATGGCTATTCAGAGACTCTTGTTCGGAACATTTTCAATACACGAAACAATGCCACACACATACAAAGAAATGACACTCAAAAGTATAATACTTTAACTATACCTTATATTGCAGGCATATCTAACAAAATTAGACGAATTGGAAATAGATTCAATGTTAGGACGGTATTCAAAACGATGAATACCTTACAAAAACTAAACCGTTCAACGAAGGACAACATTCAAAGAATTGTATATATAGTATCCCCTGTGAATGCGGGAAATATTATATCGGTGAAACATTCAGACCTTTAGCAGTTAGAGTTAAAGAATATAATCATATGATGAAAACCTATCAATTCAATAAGTCTAAGCTCGCAGAACATGCTTGGAATAACAATAACAAAATACACTAGCAAAACACAAATATCTTGTCTAAAGAATCGATGTACTAAACGTAAAATTACGGGACGGCATATATTTTACTTAACGTAGAAAAATGCGTGTCGTCTTTCTCAATATTTTTAGACAATAGTTGGCTATCGATTCTTAAAGATCCGATCAAGTAGGTATAGATAATCAACAAACGTCAGTGTCAAGCAATTCATTGGAAGTTGGTGGTTTTTCAATCTCCGTGAAAAGAGCTAATTTGCTTGTTCTTTTTTAATTGTTAATAGTTGATAACGAGGGTAGATTGCCCCTCGAAACGTTCGTTATTTACGTTATTTAATAATTTTAATTTGCAGAGTGGTGAAATACCCACATAAGAATATAAATTATAGATTCACGCCACAAAGAAGTTTCAGAGATTATCATTATTGATTGTTGTTTATTGATCCAAATAAAAAATAGTGATTTGAACTTGCGTATTGATTTCAAAGTTTTTTCTCCTTCAGGGAATTGTAAAACTGTTCTCCAATAAAATAATTTCTATGCTGGAACGTTATTTCTGCTTCTTGTAAACAAAGTGTTTGCCCTACTCAATTTTAAGTATCACGATTTGCATACTTTTTATTGCTCACAAATGCTTTTTCGTTCATTTTGTTCATTCGTTTTGTGAATGTTCAATAATTTATCCAAACCTGAAATTTAATAAAATGGGGTGTAGAGAAATAGTTTATAACTTTCGAATAATTGAATAGTTTTTCCAATAACTTAGTTATTCAATAAATTAGTTATTTGAATAAGTTATTCGAATAAACTGGTTATCCATAATAAACCCAGAAAACTGGCCAACAGGAATAAAAATCAGTAGGTTTAGATTTTAAAATACATCCGCCCATGAAATTGGAAATTTTTCAAAGAGCTGCTCCACTAATACAAACAATATAACGTATCTTAGTACAGGCGTAAAGCTAGTAGAAACTAGCATTTTCCATATAAACCTGCAGTCTATAAAACACAAAATCATCGAAGTTGAGGCCTATTTAATCGACAACCCGTTCAATATAATATGTTTTACTGAACATTGGGCAGCAGAGGAAGAAATACGCACTATAAATCTGCTTCAGTACACGCTTGCAGCGCATTCGTGTAGAAGTACTTATCGAGGTGGAGGTTGTGCAATTCTAGCAGAAAAAACCATTGAGGTTAGTGTATTAACAATAGACAAACTATCTTTAGATAAGCAAATAGAATTGTGTGGAATTCATGTTAAAAACCAAAATTTTTATGTTTTAACCATATACAGATCACCTTTAGATAATTTTGATTATTTTTTAAATGTTTTAGAACAGGCATTAGTACTGGTAGGAAATAGTAAAAATATTATACTAACCGGTGATTTTAATGTACATTTTGAAAAAATGGGAAAGACACTGAGTTACTTTCAACTTTTGGATTCAAGCAAATGATAAACGAATCAACACAGAAAAAAGCATGTATAGATAATATTTTTATTAATTTTAATTGCAATACATCTATAGCAAATATTTTATATACAGGTCTGTCTGACCATACAGGTCAATCAATAAAAATCAAAGCTGTAAAAAATTGTAATCTAAATATAATTACTAAGCCAAAGTATGTACTTTGTAGGCCAATAACAGAACAAGGTAAATTTCAGTTTTATAAACTAATAGAGGCTCTATCTTGGTCATTCATAGATGATAAAGATAAAAATGCTAATGAAAAGTTTTCCCAGTTCATAAATGTAATAAAAAGCTGCTTTGAACAAGCATTTCTTGAAAAAAAGTACCTACATAGATATAAGTATTAAGAGATATGAGGGAGGAGTACAAGTCTCTTTGTGAACTTTATGATCTCTGTCCTACATATGACACTCTAACATAAAAAAATGAATTTAAAAAAATGTACAAAAAAGAAATCATAAAAACAAAAAGGGAAGCATATGATAATAAATTAAAAGCTAGTGATAATTGTAATAAATATCTTTGGAATATTATAAATGAAAAACGAAGATCAAAAGAAGATACTTGTACTTCTACTAATATATCGCCAGATGAGTTCAATTAATATTTTACAACATTTACACAAAATTTACGAACAGGCTCAAATCAAAAACATCTAGATTTGAGTAAAATTTCATCCTTAAGTATACCACAAGAAGGCTTTTCTTTAAAGGAAGCTACTTACAATGAGGTGAGAGACATAATAAATTCTTTTAAAAACAAAAATAGTAGGGATATATTTCAACTGAATGTTCCTCTCTTAAAGTGCATAAAAGACATCATTATAGTACTTCTTACCAAATTAATAAATCTCTGTATAAAAGAAAAGATTTTCCCAGACGATTTAAAGTTGGCCAGGGTAACCTATTTTCAAAAAAGGTCCCAAAAATAATCCGTCAAATTATAGACCGATCTCAATATTACCAGTTTTTATCAAAAGTTTTTGAAAAGTTCTTGGTTCTAAGAATTTGTGAATATTTTGAGGGAAACAATATTTTTGTTAATAATCAATTCGGTTTTCGTAAAAACCGTAGCACCATAATGGGTATCGTAAACCTTGTTACAAACATTCTAGATGCTTTTGATAGTCTTCACTACACTGCAGCAATTTTCTGCTACCTAAGTAAGGCTTTTGACTGCGTACAAGCATACAATTTTGAAAATTCCATTGTTAATCTCTTACAATCATATCTGTCAATCCGTCATCAGATTATCCAGATTGATGGAATGACATCAGCAAAAAGACCTGTTAATATAGGTGATCCCCAAGGCTCTGTCCTGGGCCCACTCTCTTTATTATATTTAATAATCCTTCCTTTGGGAAACGACAAAACAAGTTATATTCTCTTTGCCGATGACACCACTCTGACTGTTAGGGGCGACAGATTGGATGAAGTAACAGCAGAGTCGAGCGCAGCCCTGTCTGAGGTAACACACTGGTTTCAATGGAATAAACTGTTTTTAAATACAGGAAAAACACATAAGGTAATCTTCAGCCTGAGAGACACAAACAACAAAAATTCTATAAATGAGATCAAATTCCTTGGCATCTATTTAGATCCCAAACTTAAATGGAACGCCCATATCGAAAATCTTTCAAAGAAACTTTCTACAAATATTTTTGTTTTAAGAAATTTAACTGACTGTATTAGCTCAAGTGGTCTAAGGACCGCTTATTTCAGTCTTATTCATTCTGCTATTGCTTATGGGATAATAGTTTGGGGTCAGGCTGGAGATTGGCATAGGATTTTTGCTCTGCAAAGAAAAGAAGTAAGAATTATTGCAAATATAGGATATAGAGAGGACTGCAAGGCTTCATTTATAGACCTAAATATACTAACACTTCCATGCATATTTATTCTACAAAATATATTGTATGTAAAAAATAACATAAATTTTTTCACAAGGCACGAAAATGTACACAAACATAACACCAGGAATAAAACTGATTTACAAACGCCTAGATACAGAATTAACAAATGTCAAAATGGTCCAAATTTTTTAGCACTTAAATATTACAAGTTACCCAAAAGCATTAGAGAATTGCCAGTCAAAAAATTAAAACAAACACTTAAAAAGTTTTTAATACAAAGAGCGTACTATTTGTGTATTGATTTTTTATTAACATGTGATCAGATAGGAGCCTATAAATAGCATTAGAAAATAGTTGACTTTTAATTTTTTTAATTTATTATAGCTGGCTCTGCATACAATGCAATACACGGCTGTGGTATAATATTCCTACACAATAACGTATCCATATCAAAATTACTAGCGAGGATTAAGTGATTCCATTCACACCTCTGGCGTACATAATAAATATCTACTTATATAATATAGTTCTAATGGGATACTAGAGGCTGTACTAGGTTAAATCTTGAGGTAACTTACGCTTAAGTCGCTTATGAATATTTTTTTGTCCGAGATTAAGTTTTACAGCACTTGAACACAGCACTATATTTTGGAAGAACTTTTTTGATACACTATTTATGAAGTCCATAATTAGGGGGACGCACAGTTCTTTATGGATTTGCCTATTTCGTATAAACCATGGTGCCTTACTTGCCACTCTAAGCACTTTATTTTGTATTACTTGAAGCTTTTTCATTTGTGTTTTAGATGCATTTGCCCATACTGCACAGGCATATGTTAGTATTGGTCTCAGGACTGATTTGTATATAAGAATTGCACATTCAGTTCTGAGGTGAGATTTCCGATTAATTAACGGATATAGTATTGTTAATCGGGTATGACACTCATTGAGTTTTCTATTTATTTGGTATCCCCAACTAAGTTTGGCATCTAGGTACACCGCTAAGTATTTTATTGCGGAATCATTTGCGTTACATTTTAACGAGTTGTCGTTTATTCTGATTGCCGGCAGATATTTAATACGCCTTAATGTAAACATTTTTACTTGGCATTTTGAGGGGTTGGGTTTGATTTTCCACAGGTGAAACCATTCACAGGTTACGTTTATTGCATTTTGTAAATGTTCAATGGCTACTTCAGGAGTATCACCTTGTGCTATTATGGCCGTATCGTCCGCAAACATGGCAGGTGTGGAATTTATTATATATATATTGATCTTTCATTCCTTATCGGAATATTGATCGCTTTTTTACGAAGCTCTTCGATTCTTTTTTCATGGTGAATCACTCCATATATTCCCTTGCCTGTTTTCCTTTTGTTATAGGTTGCGTCTTGCCTTCTTTATGGTGTTAGTCCATTCTTGTCTGTTCCTTGTTAGTGTTCTCCAATCGTGTATTCCTAGCCTCCTTATATCCTCATGTACTTGGTTTTCCCATTTTATTTTGGGTCTTCCTCTAGATCTGTTCTCCATTGGTTTTCAATTTGTTATTTGTCTTATTAGTTCCTGTGTCTTTCTTCTTTGTAAATGTCCGAACCATTTGAGACGTCTTTCTCTTATTATGCTAACAATATCTTCTCCTTCCATAATGTCTTTTATTTCATGATTCATTAGTATTCTAATGTCTCCTTCTTGTACTATTTTAGGGCCCATTAATCTTCTAATTATCTTTCTTTCTATTATTCGCAGTCGTTCTTGGTCTTTGGTAGATAGGCACATTGTTTCTGCACCATATGTGAGGACAGGTCTAATTGCAGCTTTATATATCTTCATTTTCGTCGAATTACTTAGTGTTTTGTCTTTCAGCAGTTTTTGGTACTTCCAATACGCTCTGTTTCCTGCTTGTACTCGCTCAGTTATTTCTGTACTTCTGTCATTTTCCCCATTAACTACTGTTCCTAGGTATCTGAAGTTTTCCACCCTTTCGAAATTATGAGTCCCTATGCCAATATTCTTTATATGTGTATTCTCTTTCCTAGAGCTTATCATATACTTTGATTTATTTTCATTTATCGTGAGTCCCCTTTTTTTTGCTTCTCTTTCCAGTTTTATTAACGCTTTTTCTAGGCTTCCTTTATTCCTCGCCAACAGAACTATATCGTCGGCGTAAGATATAATTTGTGGTTGGTACTGTGCTATAGTCTTATTTATTGCTGTAGATTTTACCACTCCTTCCAAAACGATATTAAAAAGTATTGTCGATAGGGCATCCCCTTGTCTCACCCATTTTTCTATTCTGACGGTTTCTGACATTCCTTCATTTGTTATAACTTTTGCTTGCGAATTTTCCATCGTCATTCTAGTTAATCTTATTAGCTTGACTGGTATATTCATGTACTGCATTTCTTTTATTAATTCTCTTCTGATGATACTATCAAATGCTCGTTGGAAGTCAAGAAATAATATTTGAAGTTCGATTTGATGCTCGTAACTTTTCTCGATTGTTTGTGTTAAAATGTGAATGGCATCTACCGTCGATCTACCTTTCCTGAAGCCCTGTTGATGTTGTCCTATCTCTTTTTCGGTGTGCTTTGTTAGTCTATTTTTCAACATTGTTGTTAGTATTTTATATGCTGTATTCGGCAGCATGATTCCTCTGTAGTTTCTACTATCAGTTGAGTCCCCTTTTTTAAATATTGGTGCTATCAATCCTATTTTCCATTCAGATGGCATGTTTTCTTCTTGCCAAATTTGAACTATTAAATTATGAAGCCATTTTAGCAAGCTGTCACTACTTTGTCTGATTAGTTCGTTATTGATTTCATCAGGACCTGCTGCCTTGTTAGATTTAAGTTGCCTAATTACCTCTGTGAATTCCTCGTAAGTGGGTGCTTCTTCTTCAATATCTCTGTCATCTATAATTTCTGGGCTCTCTTCTTCCTTGTTGTCTTTATTTGAATAGAGTTCTCTAAAGTATTTTTCCCATGTTTTTTTATTAATTTTCCCGCTTGTTTTTTTGATACCTTGTCGTTTAATGTACCCAAAAAGTTATTTGTTGTCTTTATTATTCTCCTCGAGTTTTTTTATCTGTTCGTTAATCCAGTTGGTTTTTTTCTTTTTGCATAGTTTTCTTGCCTCCTGTTTTAGCCTATTATATTCTTGTTGTTCATTTAATCCTCCTGTTCGTAACCATCTAATTCTTGCCTGTGTTTTCGCCTTTACCTTGCCTTGGCATTCTTCATCAAACCAGTCCTTCTTACTTTTGTGGCTTCTTTGACCTATGGTTACTTCGGTAGTCGCAATTATGCAGTCTCTTAGGGTTTTCCATTCTTCTTCTATGTTGGTATTATTGACTGTTGACAGGGTTTCTTCCATCCTACCTCTGTAACTTTCTCTTATCTCTGTGTTGTTCAGCTGTTGTAGATTCCACCTCTTTCTCTTCTCTGTTATTTTTGTTTCCCTGATTATTTTCATCTTCATTTTTACAATTACAAGCGAGTGATCGGTATCAGCATCTGCTCCTCTAAAGGATCTTACGTCATGTACAATTATTTGCCATTTTTTCGATATCAGAGCATGATCAATTTGATTTCCATCTGTTCTGCCTGGTATCATCCACGTTATTTTGTGTTGGCTCTTGTGTTTGAACCATGTGCTTATTATAAACGTATTCGATAATGAGGCTAGATTACATAGTCTACTTCCATTGTCGTTTGTGCGCTCGTGGATGGTTTCCTTTCCTGCTACTTTATCGTTATAATCTTCTTTCCCAATCTGTGCGTTGAAGTCTCCTACTATTACTAATATATCATTTCTGGGTATTGTTTCAATTACTTCTTCTAGTTTCTCATAGAATGCCATTTTGTCTTCGTCCTTTGCTTCTTCGGTGGGAGCGTAAGTGTTTACTATAGTTAGATTTGCTTGTTTGTTTTGCATTTGAATATACGATATTCTTCCATTTATTGCTTTAAAGTGCATAATTTTTTCTCTGAATTTTCCATTTATCATGAATGCAGTACCATTTTTTCCCTGTTTATCTTGCCCTGAGAAGTAAAATGTAAAGTCTTTCTTGTCAATTCTGCTTTCTCCTTTCCATCTTACTTCCTGGAGTGCCAGAATTTCCATATTGTACCTTTTCATCTCTTGTGCCACTTCATTCATTTTACCCACTGCTAATAATGTTCTAACGTTCCAACTTCCTATTCGTATTACATTTCTTTTACTTTTCTTACTCATTGTCCTCTTCGTTGCGGTCGTTATCTGGTTTTCTTCTGCTTCTACTATGTTTAGGGCTTGAATTTCCTTTTGTTTCCTCTTTCTAACTTTGGGAAGTTTTTTGCCTGTTCGAGGGTGTGAGTTTCGTCGTTCCACTGCCAAAGTTCCTCTTCTACCCACATTTTTTTTAATCCTATCTTTACTTTTTTCCTCCCATCCTTTCCAGATCAGCTTGTTTTTTAATTTTTGATTGGATTTTTTGTTCGTGCTTTGTTATATCATTATCTATGTATATTTTCGTGCCTTTTAGTTTACTTTTATTTTTTTAAACCAGTTTTTTTGTGTTCCATACTTTCAAATTTTACCACCACGAAAGGCCGTTTATTATATGGGTTAATTAGTTTAGTATCATTAACTGTTATTTCTATTTGCAATTTGTTATTTAAAAATTCTTGAACCTCTCTGTTAATGTTTCCATCCTTGAAGTCTACCCCTTTAATTGTAACGTTCAGTTCCCTTTTCTTTTTCTCCCATTTTTCGGTGTTCGATTCTAAGAATTTAATTCTTTCTAGTATCTCGTCTTTAGATTTCTTCAGATGTATTTCTTCCTTAAGTGTGTGTTGTTCTCTCTTTAATTCTTCCATTTCTGTTCTTATTGCATCTAATTTTCCCTCAATTCTAGTACTTCTTGATTCCATTCTATCTAGCTTGTCACTTATATCTTGTAGTATTTTTTCCATTATTAGTTACTGCTTGGATTCTTTAAATTCCACCTTTAGTTAAAAACAGTACACTCGTTTAACAATCGTCGATTGTTACGCGTGACAAATTTTAAATACGTATCTGCTCTTTATTTGTTATTAAAGGACACGTTTATGTGCCGTCAATCTTTCTTATCGGCGACTCTCGATATGGGCGATGTGTCTAACCCGCACCGTGTGCTGACGCGCACTTTGTGTCACGCTATTTCAACCTCTATTACCGAATATATTATGTTCACTTCTTTCTACCGCACAAATCTCGCTTTCTGAATACGTTCTACACTGTTTTAAACCACTATCACGTTGATTTAGTTTAACTTAAACCAAAGTGCACACCTTCTGGTTTTAATTTATCGAATTTCCGCTTTAAATCAGCCCAAATTACGACCGGATTTATACGCGAACACTCTCGACTACAACCTCTGCTATAGCGTGGAATTTATTACAGTAGGGAAATCATGGACATATGAGTTAAATAAAATTGGGCCCAGTATACTTCCTTGCGGTACACCCGATGTTATGGGTTTAGTATTTGATAGTGTGGCATGAATTCGTACTGAAAATCTTCTGCTCGACAAGAACGATATAATTATGTTGATTAAGTAATTCGGAACCTTTATTTTTATTAGTTTGAAGATAAGCCCGTCCTGCCATACTTTATCAAATGCCCGTTCTAGATCCATAAACACTATTGCGGTAAATTTTTTTTCCTCGTATCCCTTCTCAATTAATTCTGTAATTCTAAGAAGTTGATGAGATGTTGAATGATGTTGCCTAAAACCGAATTGATACGATGGAATTACATCATTTTCTAATAGGGCATCTTGCAGTCTTATGTGAAAACTTTTTCCAAGAGTTTTGATAATGTTGATAATAAGCTGATTGGCCTATAACTATCTGGGTCATTTTTACTTTTCCTGGTTTATGAATTGGAATTATGTGGGAAGTTCTCCACTGAAGAGGGAAATGTCCTATTCTTAAGCATGCATTGCATATTGATGTGAAATATGCCACTGCCTTCCTATTTAGATGTTTTAGGATTTCATTTGTAATTAAGGAAGTTTAAAGTTACAGTTATCAACTGTGACACATTTGCACAAGATTTTTTGTTAGAGTGTTGTGCAGTGCTTCTAGAATTAGATCACTTTAAATGTTGTGTCATAAGTGCCTACTGTCCTTCACCTCCGCCACCACGTTCTCGGGATTTGAAGGTACTTATTGAAAAATTAAGTGAATTATTAGCTCACTGTCATCTAAGGGCTACTAATGTTTATTTTTGTGCTGATTTAAATATAAACTACTTAAAAGATAATCTAGATAAACGTATGTTAAGAGACCTATTATTAAGTTTTAATATGCGTTGCTCATCGACTGAACCAACTAGAGTTTTTAAGAATAAAGATGAGAGGGTCACATCTACAAAGATAGATTACATAGCTATTAGTGAAAACAATACCCCGGGTAGTACCGTTGTAGTGCAGCCAAACATTGGTGATCATTTAGCTATGATTCATCAATTCGAGATTGGCTCCATTAACTCGAAGTCTAATAATCATAGTAGTAACTATTATTATCACAGAGTTTTTACTAAATATAATTTAGATAATTTAAGAATATTCTTGAATAATACTAGTTTTATCAAGATATATAATTTAAGCAATAATGTAAATCAAGCATTTAATGCATTTCTGGATATTCTTACCTGGGCAGTTGATGTACATTGACCAGTGCTTAAAAGGACAAAGAGAAAATTAAAACAAGATAACAGTTGGGTCACATCTGAAATAATTAAAAAAGGCAATGAACTTAAGAACTTCTATTGGTTAGTTCAAAATATAAATAATCCGGAGTTGTACAAAACCTATAAAAATAAAAAACATGAATACAAAATTTTTATTAAAAAAAGGAAGCAAGAATATTATAGTAATATCATTAATAGTGCTAATAATAAACCTAAAGCAATATGGCAATTTGTGAATAGCAGTATTGGCAGGGATACAATTTCAAAAGACATTGTTATCAAGTATAATGGTAAGGAATTAACCGATCATACGCAGATAGCAAACGGCTTTGCATTCCACTTCTCTAATATTGCAAAATACAATTTAACGAAGTCTTTTGGAAATAATATTTCCAAAAGTTGTACGTTGCCAACACCCAATAATAACTCATTTTTTCTCGAGCCAATTACTGAACAAGAAATGATTGATATCATTAATAACCTCAAACGTAAAAACAGTGTCGGTATCGACAACATATCAACTGCAATACTAAAAGAAGTCGCTAATGCTATAGCAAAGCCGTTAGCCCATATTATAAATCTATGCTTTACCTCAGGGCAGTTTCCAACTAAATTAAAAATCGGGAAAGTTTCACCAGTATACAAAAAAGGTGACTCTTTGGACATTAATAATTATAGACCTATAACGGTAGTAAGCACTCTAAGTAAAGTTTTTGAAAAAGCAATATATAAGAGAACAATGTCTTTTATCATTAAGTATAATCTTTTACCTGCTAATCAACACGGTTTTTGTGAAGGCAAATCTACTGAAACTACCTCTTGCGCACTTATTGAGTATGTATATAAAGAGCTAGATGGAGGAAAACACGTGGCTGCCTTAGTTTTTGACTTATCGCGTGCATTTGATACGCTTGATGTAAAATTTATATTAGATAAGATGTCTACGTTAGGTTTTAGAGGTAATGCTTTGGAGCTGTTCAGATCTTATTTATGTAAGAGGAAAATGTGCATCAAGGTGCAAAATAGTATGTCAAAAACTGTTAACTGCGAACTTGGAATTCCCCAAGGGTCTGTGCTGGGACCACTGGTTTTTATATTATATATAAGTGACATTTCTAGCAGTATAAAATCAGGAGTTGTAATAAATTACGCTGACGATACCACAATAGTGGTTTCAGCCCAGACTTATCAGGACCTGGTTGATCTTAACAGCTGCAGCAGCATGTGAGTTTCAGTCATGCTGTAAACAGAATAATTTAATTCTTAATGCTGAAAAGACAGAGTGTATTTCTTTTAAAGTTACTGCTTCAGAAAATAGTCTTTCTTTTAGCTTTGCTGGTAGTTTTATAAAATCAGTTGACTGCACGAAATTTTTAGGCACATATTTGGACGGAAAAGTCTGTTGGGGCAACAGATCGATTCAGTTTCAAAAGTAGTAAGTAGGGCATGTTTTGCTTTACGTCAACTTAAAGAAGTACTTTCAGTAGACTGTTTAATGAATGTCTACTACAGTTTAATTTATTCCTACTTAACATACAATGTTGTGCTATGGGGAGGAGGGACTGACAGCCATCGAATTTTTGTTTGTCAAAAAAGGGCTATCAGAATCATTTTTAATATGAACAGTAGAGACTCTTGCCGTTCTACTTTTAACCGTCATAAAATTATGACTTTTCCGTCTATTTATATATACAAACTTTTATTGCTAATTAAGATGACAATTAGTAAACATGCTGTAAACCTCCACAGTTATCCAACTAGACATGCAGGTCAGCTAATTTTGGAGCAACATAGAACCATAAAATATGAAAAGTCTCCTATCTATGCAGGGAAACGATTATTCAATAAGTTACCTGCACACGTAAGAGATATGAGCTTCATAAAATTTAAGAAGTGCATAACATCGTTTTTATTAGCCAAATGCTACTATAGTATTCAATAATATACAAATGACCAATTCGGTGATCTGCAGTAGCTGTGGAGTTTTATACATGTACAATATGTGTACTGTGACTTTTACATGTTTTGTACAGTTTCATTGACTGGTTGCTTTTATTATTTATTGTTTATGTTATTTATATCCTAGTCTGACGTAGTCAATGTTTATCCTCTGTAAATCAAAAGGCTTTAAATAAATACATACATACATACATACATACATAAGTCTGGGCATGGTGATTTTCTTTTCGGTAATCGTTGAATGTACGTTTTAATCTCTTAAGCTGTTGCCGGTGCAATTTGTACAGGCGTTTGCTGTTGAAGGTTTTTAATAGTATTTCTAACCTCAGTCAAAAAATTTGGGTCACACTCTTGTCTGTTTGCAGTAAAAACGTGTTCAAGATGTGTTGCCAGTAATTCTGCCTTTTCCTCATCAGATGAGTAAGAAGTGTTATTTGCTGTTAAAGGGTAGACAACATTTGGTTGGTTCAACAAACGTTTGGTTGCTAGGCACATTGTGGGGTTACGTGGTTGCATTTCATCGAGGTATTTGTTGTATCTTCTCATTCTTAAGCTGTCCAGTTTATTTTTAATTCTATGAGCTAATTGATTGTACATGGTTTTCAAGTAGGGTAAACGAGTTCGTTGCCATTCTCTTCTATACCGGTTTTTTAATTTTATCAGCTTAATGACATCATCCGGGGTTCGATTATGCTCTACAATCTTTCTATGTTTCCAAGGAGTTGTGGCTTCTTCTACGCTTGCCTTTATTGCCGCTGTATAATGACTTACTATCTCCTCTAGATCTTGTGCTGTTTGAATTGCTCTTGACCATACTAACTTTTGGTCATGCGATGTTTGAAATACTGTCCAATCCGTTTTTCCATCAGCTAGTTTTGGAATTGGAGGTGCCATTTGTGGCGTATTGTAGAACGACATGATAACAGGCAAGTGATCTGAATCGAGCTCAGTTGTTACTGTTTGATAAATAGGATTACAGAGGTTCCTGTGTAGCACAACGTCTAGAATGTCTGGCTGATGGTCGGGTCTATAGGGATAGTAAGTGAACTCCCTAGGTGCAGATATAAGTATATCATGTTTTGCCATAATGTTATGTAATTTTTTTCGTTTTAGGTTATCAACTCGACATCTCCAAATAGTGTTCTTCGCGTTTAAGTCACCTACTAATAAGGTTGGGTTATTGCTATAAAATAATTTACTTATCTCTTGCTCAAGTATCTTTTTGTTGGGTGGTTTATATGCAGTTATTAGTATTAATGGGCTGTTGTTTGTCAAAATTATTTTTATGGCAATACTTTCTATGTTTGGAAGTTCGTCAAGGTGTAATAGGTGATGGTTGAGTTTCTTTTTGATAATGATCGCCACTCCTCCTGATGCTATTTGTGCATCCCTATCATTTCGATAAATGTTGTAGCCTGGAAGTTTAAAGGTTTCTGTGCTTATAAAGCGGGTTTCCGTAACACATGCTACATTGATATTGTAACGTGTCAGAAATTCTATAAAATTGGAACGTTGCGATTTAAGACCATTGGCATTCCAATTCGTCACTGTTAAATTATTAATTACATGTACATTATTTTGATCCATTGGCAATTAGGGATGGAAGTATTGTTGTAAGAATTGGAATTAATTTCTCTATGTGAGGTATTAGTAATTCGACTAGTTTTGTTAATATTGGTGTAATTATATCAGTTGATACATGCACATCTTCTGATTTGTTAGTAGTAGCATTGGGTAATTGCCTTATAACAGATTGATTACGTTAAGTATCATTTGCAGTTATGTGATCTTGATTTTGCATGGCTGCTTGGGCATATGTTGTATTATTTCTTCGGTAAGAATTTCTTGATGCAGTCTGGATTATTTTAACATAATAACTACAACCTTTGTAGTTCGCGGGGTGCTTTTGCAGGTAATTCACACATTGTGGTTTTTCGTTTGGTTTTTTTGGGCAGTTACTATATAGGTGGTTACCTGTACACTTTACACATCGTGGCTGTGACTGGCAATAATTGCGCGTGTGGCCATATAATTGACATTTTTTACACTGTGGGACTTTCTTAGATTTTCTTCGTAGCTCTACTTCTACAATGCTGTAATTTAATTTTGTTAGGCTAAATATTTCTGTGCCTTCATTGGTGTTGCTAAGCTTCACAGCACATAACGGTATAGGGTATCTCTCGTTGTTGTAAAGTCTGGCAACCTTTAAAATAGGGTATTTTAGTGTAGTCAATTGCTTTTCTATTTCTGACTCCGTTAATGAAACAGGCGCGTTTCGAATGATAACCGATAATTTATTAGCTTGCGGATCTTTAAACGTGTGGTAGTTTAAATTATTGTCGCTAAAGTGCTTCGTCATTATTCGGTAGTCCTCAATAGTTGTTAAATTTATTCTTAACTGGTTATTTTTATTTATTGTTGAAAATTAATGTTAGTCTTTCGCGCTGAGGTCGTTGACTAGTTCCTGATATTTTAACTTATCTGCATTGTGCAGGTAGATGGGTGGTATTTTAATTTTCTTTTCGGGTGTCTCATCAGATGTTTCTGTTGTTTCTTGTTCGGTTGACTTATCAGAGGTGTCCATTTGGTTTATTGCTGCTGCATAGTTTGCTTGATGAACTATTTTCCCAGCATTTTCAATTTGTTTGTCTGTTACAAAGTATTTGTTATTAGCGATAAGATTCTGAGGATCAAACAAATACGTTTTGTTCGGTTCTATAACAGGTGGCGTAAGTTCACTGGTTTTTCTTTTGTGGCTCATGTTGGTTATAGAACCCTTCCGAGAGGGTTCTTTTTATAAAAGGTTACTTAAACCGTTTGTTGTAGTTTACTATTTATAAACGAATTGTTTAGTATTACACTATCACAGTGTCGCGGTCGCGATAACTAACAGGTCAATATGAAACGTCTGTTTACTAGCGCGGCTCGTGTTGAACTCTGACTTTTAATGTGTTGTAATGTATTTGTATTAATTGTTTCTTACGTTTGTGAATTGTATAGTATTCTTGACTTGTGTAAATGCTGTTTGTATGTATATAGCACCAATAAACTGATTTGATTTGAAGTTATTGCAATAAATTATTCGAATAAATTAGTTATCCGAATAAGTTATTCGAATAAATTAGTCATCCGAATAAGTTATTTGAATAAATTAGTTATTCGAATAAATAAGTTAATCGAATAACTAATTTATTCGAATAATTCGATAGTTATTCGAATTTCAATATTTCGAATAATATTCGATATTTAATTTTATTCGTTATTTGATACCTAATTTGTGATATCAAACACTCTTATTTGTAATGCGTTTGCGTTTCACTTATCTTTGGTAGTGTCTGGCTTTTTGTCGAAATTGTGGCTACATTTCTTTGTTTTCATTTTTATTGCCTTCAGTGTCCAAAGGGTTGTCTGTATCAAACTGCGAACTGCTATCGAACGTATTTTGTTATTGCTCTCCTTGTTGTATTATGTTCACTACCGGAGTAATATGGTTCGGTTTATTACTTACATTGTCTGTCCGAATTTTTGATAAATTTTTAGCTACGTTACGATTTTATCACATTATTGATGTCTTATAAAGTTACAAGAAAACATTTGAGCGTTATCTGCGGTTCCGAGCCAGCAGGTGACCACCTACAGCAGCAGTATTCACTTGGTTTGAAAAATGTTTGATAATTATCAAATCGATCACTATTATTGTTAATAATGTTTATTTTGATTTATTCTATGGAGGTCGCTTGATATCGCTTCAACTGCACTCTGCACGCGTCCGCTCGCTGTGATACGAGTAGCACGAACTAAACTAGATATGGACTTCTAATAATTATTTCCAAATTTGCACAATTTTTAATAAATATGTTAGGTATACTCTTTGTTAACATCAGGATTCTGCAATACTGATATTATTTAACTGTCGTAAAATTACACGTTTCCAATGAAATACTTTTAGTACGGGCCACTATTTCTAATTGCATCTGTTTCAGATTGCATAATGTAGCCTATAGAAATAAGTTACATATCTCCTCGCTGAAATGTTTTCTGTCTTATGTGAGACCTTTCTTTTTATTAAAGACTTTAATATTTCATTGTTGATATTTAGCACGTGGTATAATATTGCACATGCATGACATTCATGTTCTTTTATGGGCTTTAGAGATTATGCATGGCATGATGGAAAATGTCCATTAATAAATTACTTAAATTAAAACTAACTAGATTGCTCCAAACTAGACAGTTGTGAGATGGCAAATTCGACCGCGATGCGATGGCACTAACCCGTGTCGTCAGCAAAGGTCGCAGTCGTTGTTCTTGCGGTACGGTGGTAGGTAGATCTGCTGTCAGCAGAAGGTATAATATCGGTTCCAGTACATTACCTTGAGGGACGCTTGAGTTGATAGGAAATAATGTTTGGTATTCTTTGATAATAAAGTGTCTATCAACTAGATATGATTTGATGAGTTGGTAGCAGTTTGGATGATATATTTTCTTTAAGATTTCCCGGCTTGAGAATTAAAACAATCGTTTAACTTGTCAATGTGTATGGATGAAAAGTAATCGTAATAATGCTTTAAAAAAATAGTTTATAAGTTTAATACCTTTGTATCGAAGCTCCTTCAAAATCTTTTATGAATTACAATTTGCGAAACTTGTTAAATAAAAATAATAAAATTTATTCAAGTTACGGAATTACATATGCGGTTTACAATGCGACTGCTAAATGATAACTGACTGAATACAGCAGAGCACATGCTTCTATAATATTTCTTATCATTACTGGATCTGCGAAGCTCGAAGCTCTGGGCTGGGAATTACTTAATAAACACATACCTAACATATCAATCACCTGATATAATCCCCCCTTCATTGGAACGGAAATTATGGTAAAATTACATTTTTGGTATGCACATTTTAGCGGTATTTGTGTAATGTAAATTCCATTTAACGCCATCTTCTGTTTACTATTTTTCCAAGTGATTGCAAATATTAATTTTTTATGGGACACCAATAACCACGAATTTTGGGCAATTTTCTGTGTTTTAAAATGTTCTAACGTAAATGTTTCGGCTCTACAAACATTATTCTTCTTAACGAAATGATTTGAGCTTTCCAAAGTGGTTCTTTTGAATTAACTTTTTCTTGTATTTTATATAGGTGTTCGCCGTTGCATAGTTTTTTGCAGGATTCGTCCGTGGAAATATAATTATTTTCGTTGTAAAGTAAATAGACTTTCTGTAGTAAAATTATTTGGAAATGTTGATCGGTTTTCACAGGTAATGGGTAAATGGATTTATTAGAGGTATTTCCACAATAAATTATAGTTTTTATTTGATATTCATTGACTGCAATAATGCCTTCATATAAAGGTAAAGTGCGTTCAAATGACACCGTTATCAAGTGGCGTTGTGTCAAACAGTAACTTTTGAAAGTCATGTTGTAACTTATTTTATGGATTACGTATGCACCTTACTTTGACAACCTTACTTTGATAACTGACAACTCAAGTGACCGAGCGCGTTGAATTTTGGATAGAGCGATGTAATAATCACCGACATGCTATCGTAAGACAAAATCTAGTTCAAATCCCCCTCGATAATGTTTTTTTAACCCACGTTACACTTCTTCGGTTGATTTGAAATGGTAACTGTTGTCCTTGTGTTTTATTCTCGACAAATATTAAGTTGGCTTCTAAGTCCTCAGGATCGATTATTGATGGGTGCATAGATTTCGAGTTTGGTAAAAGTGGCTGCTTTTTCAAAATTATTAACTAAGTATAATAATATATTCTTCATATTTGCAAAAATATAGTATGCATGTTGATTATCGAATATAACTTCGCTCGGTAAATGGTTTTTTCTTCTATTTGGGCTTCTAGTTGTTTTATTCTTGATAATGTGAATTGGTTAACTCTAAGTGTACTAATAGTTTTGTTTACTTTATCAAGTATTTGTTCCGTTATTGATATTTGTTCAGTCATAGTTTTGTCTTGGAATTCCAGTTCCTTTTCGTAATTCTTCAATTGCCTTTTGAATTTTTCTCCATCAGTCAAATCTAAATTTACAGTTAGGAATTTGAAAACTGTTCCTAGGCCGTCAATTAAGCCTCGCTTATTTCTTGTAAGAAATAATTGATTTAATTTTTGCATAATTTTCGATGACATTGTTTAGCAGAGTTTGGTAATTTTTTATCGTATGTATGCCCATGAAGTAAATTTGTAAATGTGTTTTTCATTCTTTGAATGTTTAACTCCAGCCATTCTTATTCTTCTATTGTTGAAGTGTAGTCGATATTTTTGATTAGTGTCCATTCGTCTACTTGCATTCTTGCTTGTTCGAGTTTATGTGGAAATAAACTGGGATTATTTTTATATTTCGTAATTACTGGCTTGTTGATGCTAGAGATGGGGGTGACACAGGTGGTTCTGTAACAATGAATTTACTTAGTTGGTCTAAATGCCTGATTTTATTTTTAGAATTTTTGTCTAAGAAAGCAGCTACTCCCTAATCGTTGATTTAACTTATAGTATCCTTCGTATCGAATTTTTGCTTTATTCCTGGCGTTGGTTTTACTGAGCAGTTTATCACTAATGTTAAATGTTATTTTCTTAGATTTATTGTTATTGTTTTTAAATTTCTCTTTTTACGGAAAATGTTGTTATCTTTTTGTGATGGTTATTCAGATAATCCGCATACTATTTTTCAGTAAAGTGTATACTGAAGGGGCTCCTGTCGGCTGTATAGCTGTATACTATTTCCAAGGGTATAAATTTAGTTTGTGAATGGATAGAATTATTATAGCCTATCAATGCATATTTAATTATTTGTTTCGGCAGCTTCTTTGGATGTTGGATTTTTATAATTCTGTAGTTTTCTGTTACAGTAGAATGCACCATTTTGATAATACCGTTGGAATTATGATTTAACGGAGTGGTTATATGAATTTTAATTTTATATATATATCAAAGACTTAATTGATTTGTTTGCAAGTTTTGTTCCCCCGTCCGTGGTTATTTTAGTAGGGGCTCTATATTGAGATATAAAGGTGATGAGATTATCAGCTATTTCTATGCTATTTTGAGATGTTAAATAGTATGCGTGGCAGAATCTTGAAAATGTATTTCGTTCGATTTCAAACGCATTAAAATGTAAATGTTCAAATGGGCGTCATGGCATGCTTGTAACGTTTAATGGTTCTTCATGTGGTTGCTTTTCATATTTAGCCTTTTTACAAATTAAGCAGTTATTAATATAGCGGGTAAGTCTGTCTTCCATATTGACGTTTAGGTGCGTTACAGGTAGCTTGAATACCCCGGTTGGTTTTTTGCCTTGATAATTATTTATACTTTCTCTTGGATCTTTCTTGTTGATGAAATGTATAACTCTTTTTACATATTTGTGAAAGTGCGGTTCTTGATTTTTGAAATAAGTTGTGATTTCAAATGTTTTTTATAAAATTCTTTATTAGGAAATAAGCAATAATAAGTTTTTTCCTTTTGTGTAAAGATTTCTGGTATAGTTTGAATTTCTCCGTTTAAACTCGAGGGTGTTTCGTTAATTTGTTCAATAGAAGTGGCATTTATTACTTCATTTAATAAATCTTCCATGGTGGTGTCGAAATTAACGCTCATTGATTGCGTGTTCAATCTTATGCGTGATAGTTCATCAGCAATCGTGTTATTTTTACCTATTTTATAAATAACATCATAGTCGAATTCTTCTGGTCTAAGTCTCTATCTTGCAAGTTTAGAATTTGGTTCCTTTAACGAATTAAACCATTGTAATAGTTTATGATCTGTGATGATTTTCGTCCATAAAGGTGCGGTCTGAAGTATTTGGTTGCCCAAATTATTGCTAATAATTCTTTATCGATTGTGGAATATTTTTCTTCTGATTCGATTAGCGCTCTTGAAGAATATGAAACGGGTAAAAACTTGCCTACACGTCCTTGTGGAAAGTACGGCTTCAATTGTAAAGTTTGGTGCGTCTGTAGAGAGACTAAATTTCTTTTCGAAAGCTAGGTATTGAAGTATATGTCACAAAATGGTCTTACATTTTAGAATGCTTAGTGATAACATAGCTACTACGACTTTTTTTAAACATTTATTAGTTCTTGGTTTCGTTAATTTTGCAAAATCCTTAATACATTTTCGGCAATAACCTAAGAATCCTAAGATTTCTAAGAATCCTTTAGTTCCTTTTGAGTTTCTGATATAGAATGGTTTTTCATAGACTTTATCTTGTCGGGATTAGGTTCCATACCTTCACGGGTGATGATGTGTTCTAAATATTGTAGTTCTCTTTTTAGCAACTCGCCTTTGTCTGATTGAATTTTAAAATTTGTCTTTCGGAGTCGCAGAAATACTTTGTTTAATCTGGTTATGTGTTATTGCAGTGAGGTCATTAAGGGATACTAAGCATTTTTCGTTATGGATACATCGTAGGATATTATCCATGACTTTAGAACGACGACGGGCGTTCTTGAGACCAATAGGACGCGTTTGAACTGGCAGTGAACATTTTCTGTGTTAAAGACAGTTTTAGGAATATTCTTTTGTTTTACTACAACTACAACAGAACCTGAAGATGGTGTATTACTGCAAACTGTATCTAGTGACCATGCTGGTAGTTATGTGTCTGGAGCTGGTGGACTGGATACTCGAGGATGATTATTGTCACTGGATCTATCATCCTCAAGAGGTCTAGTGGGTGCTTGATGTGTAACTTGTCAAGGTAAAAAACTTTTTCACTTAAGGTTGAAAGGAACGACCTCTCACATTTTGAAAGCATTAACTGCCTTTTTCATTGTGGCACGTTTTATATGCGCATTTCCAATTATTTCAGCAATTTGAAATTGGGTTATGGTTCTCTCTGAGATGCTGACCATCCATTGATTAGAGCAAGCACCAAATAAATCTTTAAATAATTTGCAGAAACATCTGTCAAGGGGTCGAGTTTTGCTGCTATCGTGAAGTGAAATAATGAGTAGATGAATCTGATTTGTTCTACAAAACGTTATTGTCTCCACTGCAATGTGTGAACTATGGCTGTCAAGTGTTAGCAACACAGGACGTTCTTCGGGTGACTTCACATGTATTTTAAAACTTAATAGCCAATTAGGAATTAATATATTAAAATCCATCGCCTCTAAACTGCTCCTGGTTGTAAGACGAAGCTGTATTCACAAGTTTCACATCGGTTTATTATACATTCTTAAAAATCTCTTCGTCGTAATCGCCAAAAACAAGATCCTTGACTTTCTTAAAGTGCACCATGTGTTGAAATTCAGTGTATGAGCATACAACGATGATATCTACAGCATCTACAGTTTAAGAATCGTCGATTACTATCCACACTTCTACTTCGGCGCCAACCCCGTCCACTTTCATGATCACATTGACTTTGTCGCAAATAACCGCAGGCTTTTAATGTTTCCGAACCCGAAAAGTTCTCGTTTGCCCGGTATTGGAATCAATTCTAGCTGTGACGCGATTTTGCCCTTTACCGTACATGGTGCTTTCACCGTCATTAATCTCTGTCAGTAGTTGTTGGTTGTTTATAATTATTACGTCTTTGAAAGTATTTTATTACTTCTGCATCGTTGATGGTCATGATGTGAGTGTCGGTATTATTTCTTTCGGTTTTCACCGGAGTTTGTTACATTCCCGAGAAATATGGGGTATAAATTACAATTAAAACATTTCGGTTGACCTTGTTCACTTCGCTGTTGATCCCCTTAAGCCAATCCATTGCTTTTCTTTCATATTCTTCTCATATATGCGTAGTGATGTTATCGTGAGATTCAGCATAATGTTGGATGTTGTTGGCTATTTCGTCCGCTGTGGTTGTGGCCGTCGCCATTTCCGTCAGATTCCCAAACGCTTCCGTTTTGTGCAGCTACATGAAATCGTGAGCATTTCTCGAGCATATTCCCGTTGATCGTTGCTCATTTGGTGGTGAAGTGGCGTTGTCGAGTTCTAATTTCGTTGGCCGCGATGTTGAACACCACACCCATGTCTTCTTTGATTTTTGTTTTTAAGATTTGTTGGGTTTTGAGATTCAATCATTAGATCACTATGTCTATCACGCTTCTGAGTTATAATTTTCGTTGTTGCTTAAAGAAAGGAATCAGGAACAACGTAACTTTATTAATCTACTGACTACATAACATAGTACGTCACACGTTATTAAAACCGCCGTGTCATACTCCCAACTGCCCGCTCAGCAGCCATCGATTCCGTGATCAGTTCTCTTCTCCGCTAGAAGCGTTGCTATCCGACCACACATAGTTAGATTTTATTTAATATAAATTATTCTTGAACTGCTTTTGTCTAGTGGAGACAATATTTTTGATTTGAAAAATTTACGAAAACGTTATTTTATATATTAATGACTTAGAAAAAGTTCTTATCAACTTACCTAACGAACACATATTTGACTTTCGAAGTAATAACGCATTAAGTAATATTTAAAAGTATTGGTTGCAAAAGAGTTTTTATTGTAGACATTTTAATAGCCACAATTTTATTTTAAATGTTAATGTTTACCTTACACCTAGTTTTGTAATTCAACATTATTGCCTAATCTACGAATGGAATAAGAGAGCCACATTAATTCTAATTTTGTAATAATCATTGCCTTCCATATGGACGCAGTTTTTAATACTATTGTATATTAATAATACTATATATAAATGTACAAACATCTACGTAAAAAAAATTAACAGCTAATACGGATGATGACTATACCACCCAAACCAATATAGGTGAATTCGACAAAGATCAAGTCGCGAAACAATCTCACCACTAGATAAAACCAAAATCAGATTCGACTAAAATAACTAGCAATTTTGTATTTATAGCTTTGTATATCGCTGTACAAGTGCAGTTGTGTGAGTTTGCATTAATTGCCCAAATATAAACATGTTCATATAATTATTCAGAAAATATAATGTGAAATGTTTAATGTTTTGTTTCTGGTGTAATTGTTTAACATACTGTTCATTGTGCGACAACTTTTCTTTCTGTAATCAGTTACAAGTTTCTTATTTTAAAATGGCTTTAGTTATGCAAAGAAAGGCGAATGTTCGCCTTCCACCAGAAATAAACAGATTTCTGTATATTTACAACCTTCCATACAAAATTAGAGCTGAAGAAATGTACGATATATTTGGAAAATATGGCGCAATTCGTTAGATTAGAGTCGGAAACACCCCTGAAACCCGTGGGACTGCCTTCGTGCTGTATGAAGATATTTTTTATGCAAAAATTTCTTGTGATATTGAAAAGAAACAGGAAGAACTTGAAAAAAATGAAATCCAAATACGGAATTAATACATAAGCTCCTTTTGTATTGCATTTGAATATATTGTAACATATGGTTTACATTTAGGGTACGTTAGCTATTATTATGTATTTACGTTGCAATTGTTATTCTTGGATATTTCGTCTGCAGTGGTCGTTGCATTGTGGACATCGCCATTTCCGTCAGATTACCAATCGCTTTCGTTTTGTGCAGCTACATGCAATTCTGAGAATTTTTCGAGCATATTCCCGGTGTACGTTGCTCATTTCGTGGTAAGTAGCGTTGTTGTCGTAGTGCGCCAAACCGTTGCTGCTACCCACATATTTGTTACTAGCTTAAGCCCCGCGGCATATGCCGCATTTAAAATGTAGGACGAATTTAATAACTTTTGTTGCACTAAAGAAAGTTTTAAAAGCACGCTAGAGATTGGCAGTAAGGAAAAGTTCCAAAAAATATATTTTCAAACGGAAAGTCTCTGTAAAGGAAAAGCTTGCCCCTGGAAGGCGTCCTAATTAATATGACGTTGTTGGAACGCAGTCAAAAAAAAAATCCGGAAAGAATTAATGCTCTTGTGACTTATGAGATTATATGTGAGAATTATTTGCTCCACCGAAATAATTTTCAGCTGCCTGCAATCTGTGTTTCTTTTCAGGTTTAAGCCGTTGAGCGCCATAAAAATATAAATGCGGTAACTCAAGTCTCCAGTTACGCCGTTACTGATATTGTTAAATAACTCGATTAATTATTATTTCTTTGGCATTTTAAACTGGCATTATTATTATTATCTTTATAATAGCAACCATAAGTAACTGTTTATAATGTTTATATGCTAGCGAGTTAATTTTCTTCTTAAATCGCTAGTGAATTAATAGTAGATTGCTCTACAAGTTAAGAAAAGTGAGAGTTTTCCAGCAAATGTAAAAGTTTTACGTGAGCATGGAATTTTCCAATGTGTTAAACATGCAATTTTTCCGTGTAGTTGACAAAAATATCTTTTTAAATAATTTTGGTCAAAGTATGGAAGCGCAATGTTTACTGTACTGTATAAATATAAATAACCAATATACATTATAGAATACTTGAAAATGGATGAATCTGTTATTAATTCATTTAGTTTCAATTTAAACTGCAGTGTTCTATAGCAGCTACTTGGCGCATTCGGTTACTTATTTAAAAATAGACCTGCGTTTTTCACATATCTCAGCGGTCGTGCTTTTAAAAACATGATGTTTGTATTTACTTATTTTACAGTACTGCAATTAAAGTGATAATAAATAAATCGATCAAATATTTATTTGCTTTTATTTTATATTGCAATACCAATATAATACAAAATACTATTACTTTCACTTATACTACATAAAGGGCAATGCCATTCAGTATTAGGTACAGATGTTAAGCCAATAAAAATCAGATAAAACCATTCCACGGAACAGTGAAAATTACAGCAAGCAATCATAGGCGTTCCATTATCAGGACCCTTACACAAACAATATATACTGTTATCTTTAGTTTGCGTGGCTACGAGAGCAGTGGTCCTTGTTTCCATACTACTACTTTTATTACAAAACATTAAATTTGTACCGTTATTAACATTTAACGACTCTTTGAATACATTCCAATCAGTATTAGCTGCAGCATCCTTAACTGCTTTATTTGTGAAATATTTACCGAGAAGTAGGGCATCCAATACCCAACTGAATTTTCAATCCCGGGATTTCGGTATTGAAGTAATTCTATCTGGATCCCGGTATTCAATACCAGGATTGCCGGTGTTCAAACCGGGATTCCCTGTTTTCAGTACCCGTATTTCCAGTATTCAATACCGGGATTTCCGGTGTTCAATACCGGGATTTCCTGTTTTCAGAACCGGTATTTCTAGTATTATCCATATATATCATAGGCTTGTAGGTGTATAATAGGTAAATATGCAAGCAACAGTGACAACACAACTGAACACAGTTTACGCCGTTTATGGACACATCTGCTAACTGCTACTACCCTGAACCATACTAATTATTATCGCAACAACAAAAAGGGTAGTTTACCTGAAAATAAAATAGTTTTTGCTTCCCTGTCAAGGCCTACTTGTTTTTTTAAAAATGAAAATATTATTAAAATTCTTTTCAAATCAAGCAGGACCGAATCCCAGAACCTTAAAATAAAATTCAAAAATTTTTAGTACATCTCACCTCTTGTAACATCAATCCTGGGACACACTGTATGTAAGAGAGTGATTATGCTGCACCGATTTGGTGATTAAGTGGAATTTTAAATAGATTAGAGTTAAATTTCTCAGGTGAACAGGTTTTGAGATACTCCGGCAAAGAATTGTATAAATAAGGTATATCGTAAGAAAAGGATCGCTCATACATTGCAGTTTTGTGATATGAAGGCGTAATTAAATTTCTATTTCGCATATTAACACTATGAACATCACATCTAAATTCAATTTTATTAAGTAAATAAGAGGGTACTTTACCAATGTGGCTGAATGAAGTATTCTGCGATTGTGCATATTTAACCATTTAATTTCGTTAAGTTTATGTGTTATGTGATAAAATTTTCTAATACCATGAATAAACCTCAGGCATGTATTTTGCATATGCTGAATTCTTTTACTGTCCGCACTGTCTATGATTAAATTTATTAAATTGTGCCATGGAAGAGACTGAAGGTCGTTATAGACCTCTTCATAATCAAAATTAGCAAAATCTCTGTAAGTATACAAAAAAACTTTTGCGATGCAATTTACATTTAATAGGGTAGTCACAATAAACCAAACAATGTTCGGATAATCCATGTACATCAGTCGCACCGTAATTGACTATACATTTTTTATCGTTTACCAAAATAAGGTCCAGTAATGTAGAGCTGTTTTTATCATTTTTCAGTACTTTTATCATTTATAGATAACATATCTATGTTAAAATCACCCAGACACACTATCTCGTCCGTCATATGTGCAATAAGTTAAAAGGAGTCCTCCAAGGTATCAATGAAGTCAGCGCATCCAAACTCCTGCCTTCGATAAACTGTTCCTATGACAACCGTTGAATTTTTTTAAATAATTTTGATCCACAACTGTTCAATAGCTATACTACAACTTGCTGTAGGAATAATAGGAGATTGTAAATTTGTAAATCGATGAAGCAATTAATCAACATCAGCAGATACTGATGAACCTCAGAATTATTACTATAAACAAACTTTATACTATAACTCATAAAAATGAATATTTGATTAATAGAAATAAAACTAAATATATTACCATAAAGACATTTGCAGCAACATAGCAATAAACTTAATAGCAGAAAGATTGACAAAAATCTAAATGAAGTTATATTTGCGAAGCAACCAAAATAACTGAAAGTAAACCACAAACTGTATAGAAATACAAATAAAAATAAAACAGGATTTACTTTGTGTTCTAAAAAATGCAAAAGAAAATATTTTCCATATAATTTTATAGAATTATGGATAGAAATATATAAAATGTTTCTTAAATCAATTTTATTCAAACATTCAAAGAACATTTTTAATTTTGGCTATTTTACTATTATCTTTTGCCCTCATATAAATCCTGCCATTTTTAGACCAAAGATATTTAATATTCTTCTCCTTTTTATAATCTCTAGCTGTCGCAAACAGCTGTCGATTTAACGATGAGAGAGATTCATTAATATACACAGAGTTATTGCTTTTTGCCATATGAAGTAATTCCAAATTGATATAACTTAACTTCAGATTACGTTTTATCTTTCTGCACGTTAGAAACTCCTCCTTGTCATTTCACGATGATTCCACTCAATCATTTGAACATCCACTTTAAAAGAGAGAGCATTTCCTACTGGGCGTTTTGTTTGTCCATCTGCTGGTTTGGCAGTACGAGATGCGCTGGAACTGCGCTCGACTATGGCAACGATGTTCTCCTCCGCAGCAACAACCTGATAAATAACTCGTTCGTACTGAATGCTAAAGCTCGGAAGACATCAGTTTTTCGGAGAGCAACTGAATGTAATAAGTGTTGGTTCACAACGTACTCGTGATAACTAAACACACGCTTTAGTACGTAACTTAGGCAGTACTATTTATGGGTGAAGGAATCTCTAAGTTGTTAACGGAATTCAGCAATGCCGTCGGATGGGGCAGCTATGTGCATCGACGATGCGCTCTGAAAGCTTGTTTCTTCTAAATCTCTCTGCAGCTTGGCTAGCGGTGGGCACTGTTGAACTACAGTTTGTATACTATGTAGAATCTGAAATCGCACCAGTTAATAAAGGTATTTTACAGCGTTCCTTTTAATAAATTCACCTCTAGCGCGCTATCCATCGCTTCGTATTGCTTTTTGGCTTCACTTACAGCTTCTTTCCAGTTTTCAGACAAGACTTGTCTACTGTCGAGGAATTCTTGTTTCATTTCATTTAGCTGCTTTTCTTTTTCCACCAATTTCTCCTTTAAGGAAGGTATCTGTAATTATAATGTACTGTAAAATTATGTCGTTAATAGGATTGATAATAATGAAAATTGTGCAGTGCGAAACGCATTGATTGCCTCTGTTTTTGCCAGATAAAATTTCCATGCAAATCTTAGGTTATGTCACACAAAAGCACACAAAATTAAAATGGAAAATATAATAACGAATACTCACTTTTCTACAACAGAAATGAGGGTTTCCTTCTTCGTAAACTAAAGGCCAGCTGTCAACACGACGATTTTAGCCCTGTTGCCAGATTTACACTGTACGAAATAAATTTGTAGAAACGGTTTCAAAATGTACCAGATTCGTAGAATTGTACCAGGTCTGGCAACGCTGCTAATATCAAGACCACGCCCACAATCGTAACTACACATAGACCACGCGCATGCATGTTTGACCTTGGGAATTGTTCTGCTTTATTATAGAGTTATGATTGCCCGTTTGGAGCTGAGTTCCAGTTTCGTTGGCCGCCATGTTGGACACCACACCTCACGTTTTCTTTGTTTTTCGTTTTTAGGATTTGTTGGGTTATGTGATTCAATCATTAGATCACTATGTCTAATGTCTATCACGCTTCTGAATTATAATTTTTGTCGTTGCTTAAAGAAAGGAATCAGGAACAACGTAGCTTTATTAATCTACTGACTACATAACTTACTACGTCACAGGATATTATAACCGCCGTTTCTTAATCCCAACTACCTGATCAGCAGCAGTCGACTCCGTGATCGCTTCCCCTCTTCGCTAGGAGCGTGGCTATCCGACTACACACATAGTGACATTTTATTTAATAGAAATTATTTTTGAACTGCTTTTGTCTAGTGGCGACAATATATTTGATTTGAAAACTTTACGAAAACGTTATTTTATATATTAACGACTTAGAAAAAAGTTCTTATCAACTTACTTAATACTACACCTTGCAACTGTTGATCAAATAAAAAATAACATGGGAACAAAGTACACATATAAGTGAGAATTCTTATTTCTAGATTAAAATATAAACATCAACAATCAATTTTACTCTGTTCCTTTGAGTTTCACATTTTCGCCTATTATTCGTCATACAGTTGGCTTGTGTAGTATACAGCATAGGTTGGAGAAAACGCATTATCACACATTTCTGTCTATTGTAGCAAATCCTAGATCTGGCAACTCCATATTCCCATTAACTGAGTTACTGGTTTTGGCATTATACTTCAGCAACTAGCATTGCCTTAGCAGTGCCATTCTTCCGTGATGATCCTTTGATTTGCGGAGGATGGAGATGCTAATAAACTAACACATTTACCATATTTTACCCGATTAGCTCTACGCCAATATATATTACCACTGTCAGCCTTGTATCAATCTTTTTGGCGGTCTACCCGGGGGTGAGAATTTTTCCTAGTTGTCCTTCTATTGCTATGCGTACTAATCTTTTTTTTAGCGGCGCAGCGTCTACGCCGTCCCGATTACCAAAAATTGCCCGCCCGAGCTTGAAAATACTCAATACGCAAGAGTTAGCCCGATCGAATGCAATCGAAAGGGCCTTCGTCTTGAGGAACCGCCTTATTGATCCAGTATTTGTTTAGTAATTTATGCAACCTATAGCAATTGCTAATAATCGGTTACAAACAACTGTATAGTAAATATAATAATAATAATAATAATAATGTACCAACAAAAGCGAGATATTCAATAAAAATTAAACAAAAATAAACCATTGGCAAAAATGAACAATTGACCGGCGACAGTATAACTAAAAAGAAAAAAGTAAATGTGTCTAGCAAGGTATTTGATCCATTTATGATTTATGAAAGAAAAAACAAAATAAAAAAATAAATGTGTACATAAGTACATGTATACACAGATACAAACAAATATGTCCGCACTATACATACATATTTTTTTTTGGGTGTAGTGGGCGCACAAGTAGCTACCCCAACAAGTGACCCTTTTGAATTTTTCTTTTCTAAAACTACAACTATAACTAATACTACAGTTACAAAAATCTACGGCCTCGGAAAACCGCTTCCGCATTACTTCCGTGGCCTAACCTTTGCAGAGCGTTGCTCTCCCCTGTGGTAGCCTTTCTCCTGATTGTCTCGGGATCATAGCTGGTCGGGGGGCAGGTCTCCACAGTATCCTTCTTGCCTCGGCTCGGAGAACTTAGTGCCGAAGTTTTCAGGATGCCGTTTCCCTCCGCAGACCCCGGCCAGCTCCTCTTTGCGCTTTCTCTGCTTGCTGCATCGTGTTGTTAGCTGGGCAGGGGCGGGTCTCCACGGCAACCTTCTTGTCTCGGCTCGGAGAATTAGTGCCGAGGACTTTGGGGGGGGGGGGGGGCGCTTGCTTCTGCTGCTTTCTTTTCAGCGCCTTCTTCCGCCTCATGATGTTCGAGGCCAACTCGCTCACCGCACTCCATCCATCCTTGTCACGGGGCATGATGGGGACGAGGTTCCCTGGGCTTAGATCTTCGCCCACTCGCAGCGACGCCGCGACTCTCATTTGTTCCCAGCGGAGACATTCGAACAGTGTATGCTCCGCTGTGTCCTCTTTCTCGCAATGGTCGCATTTGGGGGAGGCCAGCTTCTTTATTCGGTGCAAGTAGTGGTTGAAGCAACCGTGACCAGTGAGGAGCTGAGTTAGGTGGAAGGACAGCTCCCCATGTTTTCTCTCTACCCAGTGTTGGAGGTGGGGTATGAGAGTCCTGGTCCACTGGCCTTTCTCAGAGTTGGTCCAGCGGATTTGCCATTGCGCGATGGTGTCTGCGTGGGAGTTGGCTGGATCCTTGCACCTCGAGGCTCTCTCCTTTGCTAGTAGGTGGATCGGGATCATTGATGCCACCACTAGCACTGCCTCTAGAGACACGGTCCTGTAGGCGCAGGCCACTCTTAGTGCCATTTGCCGTTGAACTCTCAGCATCCTGGCCCTGTTTCGTTGGTATACCAGGGCCTATACATACATATACACACATTTTAAAGCTGTTGTAACACATCACTGATTTTTCGTTTTAATGTGACAAGTGAATTGCAGAATATGTCAATATGACTAAAACTGTTGACTGAATGAGATAATCTATTAACCGGTGAATTTAATATATAGTTAGTTTTGCCAATACGAGGAAGAAGAAGCGGTCCATATCTATGACTATAATAAGGAACATATATGTTCACTTTTTTCAAAAACGCTGGTGAATCTAGTAAATTATTAAATACTTTATACACAAATATTACTTAATTTAACCTTCTACGTTTTTCTAATTCTAAAATGCCAAACTCTTCCCGCAGGTTTTGTGATGAAACGTGTAGAAAATAGATACCATACTTTTTAAAATAAAGGCATCTCAAAAACTTGTTTTGAACTCGTTCTATCAAATTTATGTAAAATTTATAATGAGGGGACCAAACTACAGAGGCATATTCCAGATGACATCTGACGTACGCATTAAACAGAGTAATGTATGTATTCAAGTTCGAAAAATGTTTTGAATTTCTTAATATGAATCCAAGCAGTTTATAACTTTTGTTAACAGTGCATACAATATGTTTATTAAAGGAAAAATTGCTTTCAAATAAAATACCCAAATCTTTGATTTTGTGAGCTGTTGTTAGTGTTCTACCATAAAGATTACAATTATATTACGTTTACAACAAAACATTTATCTATATTAAATAATAGGTGATTAGTTTTGGCCCATTCCATTACTCTGTTCAGATCTTCCTGTAGCCGACAACAATAATTTTTACTTAAAATGGGCTTATATATTTTAAAGTCGTCAGCGTACAGTAAACCTGTAGAATGCTTGAGAAAGTTGGGAAGCTCGTTAATTAAAATTATAAATAGTAATGGTCCCAAATTAGATCCCTGTGGAACACCTAATAATGCTTTGAATGCTTTTGAGTTAACATTATTGTAAGTAACATATTTCCTTCAGATATGACGACATTAATGATAAAAGAGACAAATATAAACCGCAATTGGATAATTTATTGAGTAAAACATCATGATTTACTTTGTCAAATGCTTTTGAGAAGTCGGTATAGATCACATCTAGCTGAGCACCGTTAGCGAGAGTATCAGAAGCATCTTGAGTAAAATTTATTAGATTAGAAACAGTTGATTGTTTTTGTACAAAACCAAGCTGAAAGAGTGACAAATAAGGAGCGATATGCCAGAACAAATATTTATATAATATTGCTTCAAAAATTTTACTAGGAGTTGACAACAAAGCCACTGGTCTGTAATTTGAGATGGAAGAACTTTCTCCAATTTTAAATATGGGACATATTTTTGATAATTTCCAAATAGTTGGAAACTGAGAAGTTTTAATTATCATATTAAATATCACACAGAAAGGATAGGTAAAGTATTCTGCGCACGCTTTATATACAGGGTGTATACGAATTCGACCGACAAACTTTGAGGGTGTATATCGCCTTTCATTTCAAAGTTAGAACCTCTTTTGTGACTTTTCTTTTAATCTAACATTGAAATCGTCGAATGAAATTTTACTCAAATATCGAACTATACTAATTAATTAATGACATTAGGTACATATGAAACATAACATTTAATTAATCAAACTACCAGTGGAAATAAAATATTCAAGTTTGGAGATTTGAATGCGTGTAATGTGTAGGAACACTAATTTTTAATGGTTTTTGGAAGTCCAGAATTCTTTAAAGAAGATAGCTAGGCCATAGCTGATAATAAATTATATTCTTAATATTCAAGCTAATGGATTTATTTTAATTTTTATTTTATTTAATAAAATAAATCTTGAAAAATTCCTAGTGTTTTTTCGAAGTGTTTTGACCTGCGCAGAGTTTATCTTGCAGATAAGGATCAAGGTTGTCAAATCTTTTAGGCTGTATTCAGTGAGAGAAATATGCACCCAAAGTTTGTCGGTCGAATTCGTATACACCCTGTATATATAGGCTGGCACTCCATCTGGACCGGCCGATTTCTTTGGTTTTAAGTGTGTTAATGCTTCTAATACGTCATCCACAGTTATAGCTAGCACATGCAACCTTTCATAGTTACACTTCTCATTCTCCTCAATGTTGTATGGCGATGCCACCCGGTCATACACCCCCACAAAGTAATTAGCAAATGCGTTAACAATATCTAAATTAGTGAAATATTCTTTCTTGTTTAATTCCATAATTTGATTGTTTGAATTTAAATTCTATTTATTCGACTTTACAAAAAACCAAAACAAATTCGGTTCATGACTTATCTTTTCTTCGGCATCCAGTCTTTTATAATAACCCGCGTAAACCACTGCGGGTATTTTCTCCTTCTAAAGCAAGTTTTTGGAACATATGCGCTTAAAATTGAATAAAGTTTTTATATAAAACGCCTTCACTGCCTGATCCACATCATCCACCACACCCAAATTCCAATTAATGTCTCGTATGGCACAATACAAATTTAAAAAATCAGCTTTTTTAAAATATAACCACCACTATTACTAGCAACCTTCAGTACTTTTTTATAATCAGAAATTTTTAAATTACATAGGAGTGATGAATGATGTAAATCCTCTCGCACCAGTGACATGTAAGCGCCAGATCCACTTACGCTGATATTTAAATTTGAAATGACAAAATCAAGAATAGCATTATTATTATTTTCGATTGTGTTAGACTGCCGCAGGTCAAAGAGCTCAAGAAAATTACGAAATAAGTTACACTTTAAAGTACCGTCACCTTCCAAATGAACTCCCGGCAAATTAAAATCCCCCATTATAACTAATTTATATACTTTCCCCAAAAATAACAAATTATTTTCTAAATTAGTGTTAAAGCACTGATAATCAGCCACAGGTGAACCAGGCGGAAAATAAACTGAACATATGTATACATTTAATTTATCTACTAAAATTTTTATCCAAATGTCTTCACAACTATTTGTTTGCAATTTAATCATAGGCTTGCAGATGCATTTATTTTTAACAGCAATCAAAACACCTCCACTTGAGATTTACCTGTAGCTGAGCTTCTGTCTCTCCGAAAAACCTTGTAGTTAGAACTGAATAATTCTACATCCTACACTCCGTCGTTAAGCCATGTTTCCGTCAACACTATTACGCCGTATTGGTCCGTATTTGCTATCACATTTAGTTTAAATTCTTTAGATTTAGTTTTCAAACCCCTACAGTTTTGGTAAAAAATATTTAGTTTTTTTTCGCGTACACTAATGGACATCGTTCAAACTGAAGAGAGTTTTAATAACAAACACCGAAACACGTTACTGTTTTCGGATTTTCGCATAAAAATCTTGCCGTCTTTTACCCACAAAAACTTTATGTTGTGCGACTTCTTAAATTCACGACACTTGGCAAACAATTTTCTGTTTTCGTGAGAGATTCGTTTATGTAAATGGCCTTTGGCGAAAGCATTTTTGACTCTGGTAGAATGTCCAGTGTTCTGGTATTAAAAACACGCATAACTCTTCGGGCTTTAAGAAATTCATTTTTATTAAGTTTGCTAACGAATTGTCTTGGTTCTTGATGTGTGTTTTGGTGCCGTTTTAGCCTATGACAAGCGTCTATCGTATTTTTCTTGATATTAAAATTAAGAGCTCTGCCAACTGCTTGAACGGTATGCACTGGATCTTCATTAATGGCTCAGGAACTCCATATATTTCAACACAATTTCTTCTGCCATACTGCTCCATATCGTTCATTCTAACCTTCGAATCAGCAACGTCCTTTTTTAACTGGTGTATTTCATTAGTTAACGACTCTATCGTTTTCTCGCAATTTTCAACGCGTTTTTCTTGTTCTTGAATTAATTTTACGAGCTCTCTAATCTCTTCATGACAACTGCTAAGCGATGCACTCATCACAGAATTTTTTCGTGACAGTTCTCTGATTTCATTAAGAATTACAGACAGACTGGGCTCTGTTTTAAGGCATTTTTCGTATTTCCAAGACTGTCCATATTCTTCCGCTTCTTGGGCTGTTATATCCACGCATTTTGAATGCCACATTAAGTTACACAGAGAGCATTTCATTATTGTAGAGACCCTGTATATTAAGATTAGAGATGGGACATACAAGTGATCAATGCTGATAGGTTGGAACCAATTTCCTTGGCCTGCTGAATTGTGTGACAAATGTCAAAGTGACAGCCGGCCATGAAAATTATTAATGTCATTTGACGTTTGTAGTTTTTGCTGTAATTACAAGTGGCATTCTCTTTATGTGATTTTTTATTATTGCATTCATTCATTCATTATCTTTAGCCTCTTTGACATTTCGGTGTCGAGGATCATTATTGTTAATAAATTTTACTAAAATGACTGGCCGTTCAGCAATTGGATGTAAGAACCGTTCCAGCAAGAACATTTCTGTGTTTAGCTTTCCAAAAAATTACCCTTACAAACAAGTATGGGTAGAAAGATCTGGTATTAAGATCTTGCAGCCTGAAAAATCGTAGATTATGCGAAGAACATTTTACACCACACCAGCTCTTAACCACAACATGCAGAAACCCATGCAGTGCCATCATTATTCCACATAAACAGTTGTGAGAGCGAATTCTATTCAGATAATGAATATAAAAATATTCAACAAAATTTAGAAAACAAAGTTACATATAATTTTCTAGAAAAACTTAGTACTACCCCTCATTTTGACAGCGACATTTTGGAAATTTCTAAATTGAAAGACATATTGCAAATCAAAACATATTTTTTGAATCTGAAGGTGCAAAATTATATTTGGCCTCACTGGAGCAGTCAATTACTGGTCTAAAAGTAACGACGACAAAGAGAAAAATCTATAAATTTAAAAGATCATCTAAACTGGCCACACCATGTGTTTGGCAATCACAAAAAATGCTAGGAATAATTTTGTAATAAAGCAAAAAGTAAGCAAAAATGGAATCTGGAGAGGTATAGTCATATATTAAATCTTATTCAATATTTTGTTACTTATCTTCTATCTTTATATAGGAAAATCAAATTCCTTATTTAAAAACCTGTAAAATTTACGAAAAGAACTAGAGTTTGCTTCACAACATGGACAATAACCTTGCGGAATCATATAATTCTGTTGTAGCTAAATTTGTAGGAGGCAAGCAAATTACTTTTTCGTTAAAAGGATCATATTAAACCCGATGCACTGGGGCTGCTTTGTCGTTTAATAGTTAATGCATGTTTATAATCGGATTATCATGATCTGTTAATCCTCAGTGACCGAGGTCGTAGGCATTACAAATGCCACCAGCGCCAAGGTATAACGACAATAAAATGGTGAACTTCTGGACATGATTTAGCAAGATTCTGTAGTTACAAAAGTAATTATTGCCTTTACTTTGCAATTTCTTAAACAATTATTAGCTATAATATTCAATTACATGGTTTTTAAGAATAAACACTGAGATTAATTTGTTTTTATACATATCAAAATGAAAAATACCTATACGTTATTTCAATGAAAAGTAACTTTAATGCCGCTGTACGTACATACATTTATGTAATAACTTCTGTAACAACTCATTTATGAGCTTTAATTGCTCGAGTATTTGTTTCCGTTATTGAATTTCTTGACTTCCAATTCTTCTCAATTTTTATTTCATTCTACAATGGCGTTTCGCAATTGGTGCCATTCTTTTGATACACTTGCAAGACTTGTAGTATTACGAATGCTAATTGTTGGTGTATTTGGTAAGTATGGTGTAGTTGGTACTACGTGATCTACTAAAATATAAATTTTAAGATTTATAAACTATAATTTTAAGTTTCTATAATAGTTAGGTACTCACTGTTGACATTACTGCCGTTCTTTTTGTTAATATTTTCTGCATCATTCGTTGTTCCCAGTAGCCTACACTTGGTGTATTGTATGTTGTTTTGAAAGTATTTCACAGTTCTCTAAAATAGATAATGTTGAACTAAAAATTAATTTGATAATTTTGAACTAGATACCATTCCTATAGATAGAATTTTCGGCCTCTACCAGTTTTCTGGACGTTTTCAATTTTATTTTTATAACTTTTTGAAGCTTATCCACTTATTCCCTGTTCGTTTTACCCATACTTTTCTTCAATGTATTAATTTTCGCATCTTCAGCCATTGGCCTTTTCCCTCTGTATTGATTTATTAACAATTTGTCACTTCTTCCACACAGCATTTTCAACATTGCTTTGGGGAGAATTGCGCCTTTCCCCTTCTTCCACACAACGTGAGTCTTTAGAAGTAACAGCATACGCATAGTTAAAAGGATGCTGAAACGTAAAAGCTTCTTAATGAATCATATCAAATAACTTTCTGGCTACCCTAACAATTTTAATTACCTTGTTGTTGCTGCTTTGTTTGATTAACGTGGTTAATTAGAATATTTTTACAGTGTCAGAGAAATCGCGTATTTGACAAGTTATACCGGGAGTCTATATTTACACAGCTGATTGCAATGTTCTTACATGTTTTAAAATGAATTTGTAACTAACTATACGTAAACCCAAACTGAAACAATTTTAAGGTTAGTTTTCGCGCTTCTTGAACCTACACTTTACTAGTTCAATCTACTTGTCGCCAGGAATAAATTCATCACGTTTGGTTCGTAATTCCAAATACAAACGAACAGAATGCAGTTTGTTCAGTTCACACAAACGAAAACATTTTCTTGCACTAAGTAAGTCTGAGTAGCCAAACGAACGAAGCTTTACAAAGAAACAGTAATTAAATGTGAGTAAACAATTTATACCTAGCTACAGTCTGTAAAATCCGACTATGAAAATCACATGCAATTTTTATTGATGTTTTATTTTCGTTATTTGACAGTTAGAAATTTATCGCGTAAAGTAAATGTCAGTTTGGTAATGACATCTTGAAATGTTGTTTGTAAAACAGAAACTGATCAATTTCGACTTGAAAACTGGTTCCACTTGTCCCATCTCTTATCTTACTTAATATACAGGGTCTCTACATTGTTGATGCTTGACGTGCCATCACACGAGTATTGCAAGAATTATAAAATATCGGACATTGCAAACTTTGTAGAAACCAGTAAGGTTTAACAACCGGCTAAATTTGATAATCCCAATTTTGAGGTTAACGCAAATGCTGTTTTGTAGAAATTCCGTACAAATGCCGCATATAATTATGTTCGATGTTATAAAGAACTTGTTTTAAATTTAGTTTTATTAAACTCTTAGATTATACAAGTCACAAAACTTACGAACTATGATACAGAGTCGACTAAACCAAGGCTTAATATCGATTGATCGCTCCAACACGACAAAGCCGTTTTATATCGATATCCAGGAACAAAGGGCGACGTGTCAAGGAAGTCCATGAACGGGGCATTCCAAACGTGCTTCCTGGATGACATAACTCAAGCACCAGACGACGTAGACCACGAACGTCCGGGATAGCACACCTCGAGTAACGGGAGGCATGAATACTAAATAGCCCCAACCAAGATGTAAACGTGTCTCGACTGTTGGACTTATTTCCTCTATCCTTAGGACAGAACGTCCTCGTTCCGTAAAATATGAATTGTTTGTAGCTCGTGAACATCTTGTGTAGTCCTGTTGATTGCAACCTGTATCTTATTTCTAAATACATACAACGTTATGAAAGTAATGAGTATTACAATAATTACAATAAATGTTAGTGATGAATGAACAACATGAAATACAGGATGTAACTTAATATTATTCTCCAACAATTGCGCTTCCTCTTTTAAAGCTTTTAAATCCTCTAAGTGTTTTTGCTGTAAATTTACCGTCATACTAGCTTCAGAATTATGAATTACTAGTGGATTTTTAAATGTAAAATTATCGAAAGTGTTTTCAAATATTTGTTCTCCTATGATAAGTTTACAGTTACTTTCTGAAGATACTAACACATTATTTCTCACATTGAAACGATTAATTTTAGTTAAACATTCTTCAACTATTTCTAATCTTGATTTACAGGAAATTAGAATTTTCCCATTGTTGAGTTTCTTATATAACTGATAGTCATTATTAACCAAAGCGTGAATACACTCTTTATTATCGGATAACAAACACTTATTAATTTGAGGTTTTTCACGACACACAATCTGATTTTCAATGAGGCTGCACTTTTCATCGCTCCACAATTCGCTTCTTGCACTTTGCAGATGATATTTATACGGAGCTATTAATACGTTATTTTGCTTGTTGGGGATTGGATAAATTCTCGTGTACTGGTATAGAGATGGTTTTAGGATAGGGATGTACAATATACAAGTAATTACATCGCCCGTTGATAAGATTTGAAATTTAGTGAATTCTAAGACTTTAAAAATATGAATTGTATTAAATTCAATTAATTGTATTGGTTGATAGATTAACTTTAAATGATTTACAATTGTTATTAATTCTGAATCTGAAATAATTTCTAGGTTTGTTATTTCAGAAAATGCCAATGATATGGTTCTTTCAATACGCTGGGGTATGTTTAGTAATTTTAAGCTAATATAGTTATTATACTGAATACTTATTTGTGTTAGAAAAGCGTTGCTAATGTTATTTACCGCTTTGAGGGATGAGTTTATATTCTCTTGAATAGTTGCTATGTCTTTTGAATATCTTTCGGTAATGTGATTCGCGAATGATGTATATTGATTCATTTGTTTAATTACTTTGTCTTGATTTTTATAAAGAGTATCCAAATTATTATTTATATCTACGAGATCATCATTATCCGGGTTACCTGTAATGTATTTGATTGCCGTTCCTAAGACATTGATTAGTGCTCTCTTTGGTCGATAATGAAATTTCGCCAATTGTTCTTTGATTGATTCACAGTTTTCCTTTAAAACATTAACTAACTGCGAAGTAATAGGACCCACACTTTTTGACTCTAAAATAACCACGTTACTTAATATATTGTAATAGCTAATTTCTAAGTCACTAATGTTAAAATAAAAATAAAATTTATGGTAATGATCTAATATTTTTGCTGAACCTAGGTTTTCAGGAAAGTAACCATTGGTTTCAATTTCCTCGGTTCGAAGGCCCTGACTCCGGGCTAACAGGCCGATCCTGTAATGAAAATTTCTTTTTAATTTTCTTTAACTTTCTAGCGTGAATATTAGCAGGTCTCTTAGAAACTTCCCTTATACCTGAGATTTTGTTGTTGTCAATGGCTGTTATATTGACTTTGTCATAATATGGATCAGTTTTTCTGATTCTTTGACGGGTAAAATATACAACTGGTTCCTTAATTTCTAAATTTGGAGTTTTAGTTTTATTGTGAATTTTTAGTCTATTGGTACCTTTTTCCAGCTGTTTTTTGTATAGTTCCTCGTAAAACGGTAGTAATTCATTTTTTCTTTTTTCATTGTAAACTTCGTATATCGTTTTGTCTAAGTCAGTTTCGTGAGCGTTAAGATTTTCATATGGGCCATAAAGCAGAGTAAAAGGAGTATAGCCTGTGGTCGAATGAATCGATTGGTTGTATATTAAAATTGCAAATATCATTAAATTTTGAGGTGATTCATTTTGATTCTGGGTTTTCGCTATTCTTAATTTTTCTAAAATGGTTGAATGCAGTCTTTCTATGGGAGAGTTTGAATTACTATTGTAATTTGTAGTAAAATGTATTTCAATTTTAAACATTTGACAATATTCCTGGGAAACTTTATTTTTAAATTCTTTGCCTTCGTCACAAACAATTTTCTTTGGATAATTATGATGGGAAAAGAAGTGTCTTAATTTATTCAGGATTGTAATTCCTGTTGTATCGTTTATAAAGTAAGCTTGTGCATAGCGCGAAAATAAGTCAATAATCGTTAAGAATTTATTTCCTTCGAAACTAAAGGTGTCAATGTGTACTACGTCAAAAGGTCTTTTTGCTAATAAAGGTCCAAAAAATTGAATTTTGTAGGGGTTTCGCTCGTATTTATTAATGATACAAGTTTCGCATTCATTAATTACTTTATTAATTTTGGTTTTCTTATCAGGCCAGTAATATTTAGGTTGTAAGTGATAGTAAGTTTCTGTAATACCATTATGGGTCATGGAATGATATTTGTCGATTACGTCATATTGATCATTGGTTTTCTCTAAATCTTTCGCCAAAATGTTACATTTAATAAACTTTACTTTATTACTAAACAAATTCTGTGTGACTGATAGAAATTTTGATTCGAGTTCAGCATCTTTAAAATAAATTCCATACACTTTATTGGGATCTATAATTTCTTTAAATAATTTATTAAGATTTTCTAAATCATCTCCTCTACGGATAGTTACGTTATAACTGTGTTTCGAAAAAGGTTTCCTATAATCTACATTATATTCATCTCCTAATTTTAAAATTATGCGATACATAAACTGATTTACCGGTTTGTCAGATATAGGCATTGTAAAAATGGGGTTTTCCAATGAAGTATGCTGTGTATTATTACTTGATTCATTATCTTGTTGTTGGGTTTCTTTAGTGCTTAACATTTCGTCAAGTTGATCTAATGGCAGTTATAAGTCTTTGTCAACGTTCGGGAGTATTGATAAGAGATCTAGGTCCGTGTTGTTATCGGTCGTTTCATTAATATTAACCTCCACTCGAGATAAAGCGTCAGCAACTAAATTTTCCTTTCCCTTTTTATAAACAACTTTATAATCGAATTCTTCGAG
The DNA here is from genome assembly GCA_940337035.1 of Agriotes lineatus. Classification (NCBI taxonomy): domain Eukaryota; kingdom Metazoa; phylum Arthropoda; class Insecta; order Coleoptera; family Elateridae; genus Agriotes; species Agriotes lineatus. The sequence continues at coordinate 71,694 of CALNHX010004441.1, forward strand.
ACGCAAACGCCACTTAACTAATCTGGAGTTAGGATCTTTAAGGGAAAATAGCCAAACTAGGGGTTTATGATCTGTTTCAATAATAAATTGCCGCCCGTAGATATAAGGTCGAAAATGCTTGGTGCATTCTACAATACTTAGCAATTCCCGTTATATGGTAGAGTAATTTTTTTCGGCACTATTCAATGTTCTAGAATAAAATGAAATCGGTTTATTATTTTGAGATAGTACACCTCCTACGGCTACGTTTGATGCGTCGGTTGTGACGTAAAATGTTTTTTGAAAATCAGGATATGCTAGTAGAGGGGCATTTACTAATAACTCTTTGCAGTGCTGAAAGGCTTGCAAATAAGTTGGGTCACGTGTATCGATCTTTGAATTCTTTTTTAAACATTTAGTGAAGGGTTGAACTATTTTCGCAAAATTTTGAATAAAGCGTCTATAATAACCGACTAGTCCTAAGAAGGCTCTAATTTCCTTAGTCGATTTAGGAAGGGGGTATTCCTGTAGGGCTTTTAATTTTGATGGGTTTGGTGTTATGCCTTCTGGGGTAATTACGTGGCCTAAGAAAGCAACTTCTTTACATAACAATTCACACTTGTCGAGTTGAACTTTTAGGTTATATTCTTTAAACTTTTCGAATGTTAACTTAAGATGTATTATGTGATCATGTAAAGATTTGGAAAAAACAACTACGTCATTCATATAAACAAAACAAAATTTGTGCAAATATTCGCGTAAAACGTTGTCCATTACTCTTTGGAAGGTGCTAGGTGCGGAACGAAGACCAAATGGCATTCTGACGTACTCAAAATGGCCGTTGTTCACTGTAAAGGCTGTTTTTTCAATAGATTCCGAGTCCATTTCAATTTGATGAAACCCTTGGGCGAGATCTAACGTGGAAAAATACATGCATTTGCCTAAGTTGTCTAATATCTCATCAATCCTAGGGAGGGGATACTTGTCTTCTATTGTTTTCTCGTTTAGCTTCCTGTAATCTATTACAAGTCGCCATTTTCGCTTGCCGCTTGCATCTAGTTTCTTTGGAACTATCCAAACTGGCGAGCTATATGGAGAAATGCTAGGTCTAATAATTTTGTTGTCAAGTAGTTTTTGAATTTGAGTTTGAATCTCGGCTTTCAGTAGATGTGGATATCTAAATGATTTGCAAAATATCGGATCGTTATCTGTGGTTCTGATTTTATTTTTGACAGCATTAGTAAAAGTTAAGTCTCTGTTTTCTTTATAAAAAATATTTTTATATGCTTTACACAAACATATAATTTCCGAACTTTCCTCTAAGTTAAGATGTTGTGTGCGTATAATTTTTGGAATTTCTAAATCGGAATATGACATAGCTGGATTTATTATTTGAATGTTATTGACTGGTTCCACTTCTATAGGGCAATGAAAATTTATTTCAACATTTGCATCATATTCAAAAGGTATCGTGCAAAAGCCGTTTTTGGAAAAAGCGATTGATTCTGGAATAACGTATTTATCGAATTTAGTTTCTGGAATAACGACTTGACCTTCCTCGATGTTTACTGGAATTTTTATTTGTTTTTTAACGGTTTGCTTAAATGATTCAAAATTATTTGGGTTTAATTCCATAAAGATTGGAATTTTGCAATTACCTATTTCTAATGTTTGGTCGTAATAATCTATTTTTGCGCCTAACTTTCTAAAATCTTCGCTTCCTAATAAAGCATCGAACCTATCGTGCCACTTAATAATGTAAAAATTAACATTATTATTTATGCCGAATTCTTTTAAAATAGGATATGATACAGTTTTATTATCCGTCACTGTTTGATTTAAACTTTTTATTGAAAATGGTTGTTGAAAAAAATAATTTCTAAAGTAATTGTGAGCCGGATCGGGGTCATTATTGAATTAGAAGCACCGCTATCTATTAAAATTTTTAAATTTAAACTAGGTATAGTGATAAACGGTAATTTTGGCTTGCTTATGGAAAAATTTATATCAGTGATCCTTGTTCCGAGGCTGTTACGCAAAAATTTTCGGTTTGGTCGTTAGGGTCTTCAATGGTTTGAAAATTATCGTCATATTCGTCATTTTTGTCGTCGTCTTGTACGGATAATTGTTGTTCTTCTGGGTCCTCAATGTTATGCATTTCCTCAGAAATAAAATTACGTTGGCCGCTATTGCGAAAATGATTATTTTGAAATTGATTGCCGCTATTATTTTGATAAGTTCTGGACGTATTTCGTGTGGAAATCGACATGGGGGTTGGTTTAATTTCGGATTTCTTTCCAAATACTTCGGAATTTGTTGGGAATCGCGTTTGTATCGGCTTAGTTTGTATATTAATAGGATTTCGAGGGAAGCGGTTCGAGCTGTAATTTTCATTATTACGAAATCCTAACGCGGGATTATTTTGATTATTAAAAAATCCAAATTCAGGGTTATTTTGATTATTAACCCTAGCTTGTGGTGGAAAGAATTTTGAATTAGGATTTTTATTTTGCATATTATTTCTATGAGTTGGTTTTGCGGGTGTCTTTTGCCTAATAAAATTTAAAAAGCTAACCTGCTGTTTATGATTATCGTAATCTCGAAATTGTAGTAAACAATCCTCGAGTGTTTTAACAGTTTTATACGAAATGAATGATCGATATGGCTCTAATAAACCTGCTTTGAATGTACTCAATGCCTTTGCGGTATGAAGAGTTGTTTTATAGGTTTTAAGATTGTTATCGGTTTCATGAAGCGATACGTGTTCTAATAAATATTGAAGTTTACTTTTAATTTTCTCATAATACTGATCGTATGATTCATAGGTTTCTTGAAAGCAAGTTACCAGATCGTTTTCTAAAACATTTTCGTTTCTCGGATCTCCGAAACGATTCAAGAGAGCAACTTTAACTTTATCCCAAGTATTACAATCAGAAATTACTAGTGTGTCCCTAGCAGTACCAGTTAATTTGGAGCAACAAATTTCAAAAAGCAATAGATTTAAAGTACAATTTTCTTGACCGGAGGTTGTATTTTTATACACCCCTTAATAAATTTTTCACACTGTTGAATGAAATATGATAAGTTTCGACTACCTCCATCGTATTGAGGGATCATTTTCTTAGCAATACTAATTTCTGTGTAATTAGCCATTGTAGATGAATTGATTTGATTTGAATGATTTACAAACTTAGTCTTTTCAAAATTACGTTTTCTTAAAGGCGATCTGTCACGGAAAGAACTCATAAAATGTACTAAATGTATATTGTACACCAATAGGATAGACTAAAAGGAGTTACTTACAAAAATAAGGTTGCTAATAACATTCTGCAGATGCCTAGCGTGTCCAGGTGAGAGGTGAAGTCCAGGTATTCCCTTCTCGAAGACGTGGGTTGATCCTGATAGAGGCTGATATAGATTCCAGGCGTTGTACCTAGGTGAAGGCCGTCGGAAGTTGAAGTCCCTCAGCGGTGTGCCCAATGAATCTTGTACCAAAACTTCTTCGGATGTCAAACTGGTTTCGTGATACTCAATAAAGATTTAATAATCACCAACACTACAGTAGAGCTGTTTGAGTATCCTGTTCGCAGCGCCAATTACGTTCGATGTTACAAAGAACTTGTTTTAAATGTCGTTTTATTAAACTCTTAGATTATACAAGTCACAAAACTTACGAACTATGATACAGAGTCGACTAAACCAAGGCTTAATATCGATTGATCGCTCCAACACGACAAAGCCGTTTTATATCGATATCCAGGAACAAAGGGCGACGTGTCAAGGAAGTCCATGAACGGGGCATTCCAAACGTCCTTCCTGGATGACATAACTCAAGCACCAGACGACGTAGACCACGAACGTCCGGGATAGCACACCTCGAGTAACGGGAGGCATGAATACTAAATAGCCCCAACCAAGATGTAAACGTGTCTCGACTGTTGGACTTGTTTATATGCACCCTTGCATCCACTCTCACTAACTGATGTCAACTCCCTAGTAGCAACGATATAGTATTTTCAGTATCTCACTTGTCAAATTCTTCTTTTGCAATAACTATGTTTACATCTTAAAACGACACTACGCTTGGTTGACGTGTTTTTCCCCAAGTAACGGTATCCTCTACTTCACACATTTTTATGATATCGCTGTTTCGAGTACGATATATCCACGTTTTACCAGCTATTGCTCTTAAAGTTTTCACTTCCGCTGTTCTTAAGAGCGGGACCGTAGTAGTGGGGATTCGATTGTAATTTTAATTTCAACACGAACTACGGAATAACAGCACAAGAGGGCGGTAGTATAAGAAATGCCTCTACTAAATTAATTTGGGTAGCAGATGTATCGTTCACGCTTCTAACAAAGAGAGGGCACTAAAGTTTTAGACAGAGGCTGCTACTGCGTGCATTTCCAAGAACTGATGTGTCGCGGAATGGCTGTTATCTTATCCGCCCCCGCGTGTTTGCTGGTTTCTTGTTTCATGCTGCGCTCGCATCTTTCGCTATTCTCGGACTTCGGCCGGTGGTCCGCTGGATCTTGAAAATTGTTTGAAGTGCATGTTGCCCTTGCTTCTGCGACGCCCAATTTCAGTTTTCGAGATGACACGGGTTATGTATGTGCATACGCACTTTGAAGGATTTTAAAAAAAATTGCCTTGAACCGGCTTCGAACTCGCTACCTACCTAACGCTCGTAGGAGCATTTCATTTTCTGTAGCTCTCGCACGCAAATCTCGTGTTCGTTTTTACTGCCTCTAACCCGCGCCTAGTGCTCTCTTTCTCTTGAATTGAACTGTTCGGTCGAATATCTGTTGTGCTTATGTTTTTCGGATCCGTTGTTCGTTCCCTACTTATTTTTTCTTTTTAACTTAAAACCCTTTCTATTTTCTTCTTAATACAGTACTTCTTACGTACAAGTCCATCGCTTTTTATATTTATCTTTATTTTAATTCTTTGCTTAAATACTTTTAATATCAATCTTTCACTTGTTCATGTCTTTTCTTACGTTTTCTTGTAAAAAAAAGTCATTTTTAGGTTTTTCTTTAAAAAAACTGGCTTTTCATATTAACCTTTTTAAATCTTTTCTTACGTTTTAGTTAAAAAAAATGCTTTTTCATATGGATCTTCCGTTGTTTAAATCTTTTCTTATGTTTAAGTTTTAAAAACCCTCTTTTCATATGGATCTTATGTTTTTTAAATCTTTTCTTACGTTTTCCTTGTAAAAAAACTCATTCTTAGGTTTTCCTTAAAACACGCTTTTCATGTTCACCTTTTGTTTTTTAAATCTCTTCATACATTTTAGTTTAAAAACCTTTTTTTTCATATGGATCTTTCGTTTTTTTTAATGTTTTCTTACGTTTTAGTTTTAAAAAACTAAGTTTTATATGGATCGTATGTTTTTTAAATCTTTTCTTATGTTTTTCTTTAAAAAAAACTCTTTTTTCACGTGAATCTTACGTTTTTATATGTTTTCTTACGTTTTAGTTTTAAAAAACTCTTGTAATCTAGAAAGTATTATTATCAGATACTACCATAAATAGAATGAGCATCTTTTTTTTAGAATTCATAGCTTATGCTAAAATTTGTAGCATTTTTATGTACTTATTATTAATTACTATTTTTGTTCAATAGAGAGGACGAAAACGACGATGTATTGAAAATAATGTAGTTTAATAATAGATACTCTCTGTTTTTGTTATTTTCTCTGCGTTATAATGCGACTATAAAGTCTCTTATTATTTCCCATTAATGGTATGTTATAGATATTAACGATATAAGTTTGAATATGAGCATCTTCACGACACGAGTTTGATTGCCAAAAACGAGGCGGTGAGCCGAGTTTTGCGGCAATCAAACGAGTCTCGTTAAGATGCTCCTAAGCAAACGTGTATTTTTCAATATTTTATCTTCATCAATAAATTCAGGCATTTGCCAGTACATTGCAAAGTTTAAATTTCTGAAAATAAAATGTGGAATCTTACTCTACACATCCCTAATAAGACCGATATTCACCTACGGTTGCAATGTCTGGGGCGCAACTTCCAAAACAAATAAACGCAAACTCCAAATTCTTCAAAATAAGGTGCTTCGAATAATAACAGATGCCCAATGGTTTATAAGAAACTCTCAACTTCAAAGAGAAACCGACATACCCCAAGTTGAAGACTTTATTAATAAAATAAATCGGAACTTCTATCAAAACATTGAACTCTGCAGTGGTGCAGTATTCTATAATATTGGTAACAGATCACTGCATACAAGACTTAAGAGACAACTACCCATTGACCTCCTAATCAGTGATAATGAATAGTGCTAACACAGAGCGATTAATAAACCATTAAGGAAGTGATTATGTTAGTGATCAAATAAAGACGTAGTAATTAGTTGTCAAAAACCATTCAACTCTGCCATGAAATAGCATACTGCTGACCTGGCATAAGCTGGAATTAAAAAAAAAAAATCCCGCCATCGTGCTCTGCATGTCCATATGAAATTTCCAACTTGATAATGAGTTTTATGTAGCACTGTGTCCCCATTACTTCATCATAAGCCGAACGCATTTCAGTTTTACCGCTTTCAATTCAAATTTTGCGATAAACGCGCAAAAGTTTGCCGCTAAAACTGGATTCCATTTACATAACCAAAATCGCAATCACAAATCACCAGGCATGTCATGTGACGTCACAGAACAGTTGACAGCGCCATCTATCAAACAGTTGCCCAAGTTTAGGGCAGCTATTATGGCAAACGCATATTCCAGTGTCACAATTCTCGCACTAAAATCTGTCGTTTAGGTTTATTTGTCTAGCAATGTGGTTTATATTCCACAATTAATTTTATAATAACATTATCTAGGGAATAAGCTATTAACATGTCAAGTTTGGACCAAAAAGAAATTCAAATATTTATATTTTATTTATTTAATATTTCTGTTATTTGACTTCGCATCCAGGTGAAATTTGATCACACCCTTCAGCGTGTTGTTTTCTAACAATATATATAAAAATAATTGGTTAATTTTAATTGTGAACGACGTCTAACAGATTTTAAAATACCGTGTTGTTTCTATGGTGCTGCCATCTTATAGGAAAAAGTGCAGCGGTCCCCGTCTTAAAGTTTGTTTGGTTTTTTGTGTCTCGGTTTTTGATTCTACATCGTACGTCATTATAGGTCTTATACATGTTATATATTTTTTAGTTTTACTCTTGATGTTCATGTATTTGTTCGTCCATATGATATATCTTAAACCGCCTGACAACCATTGCTTTGTTTGTCTTGTTCTCTGACTTCTTTGGTTGGATCGTTGTAACTGAGTATTTCGATACCTAGTATTTGAATTTCAATGGGCTAATTGTCAATTACTAGCACTTTGTCTTGTTTAGCGAGATGTCCACGTTAAACCGTTTGGACGTGAGTAGAACTTGTGTTACTATCGCTGTAAGTCGTCCTCTGTTTCTGTAGCGATCGGAGAATTATCTGCATAACATACCATGCTAACCTAATTTATAGCCTAGGTTAAGCGATTTGACTTCTTCTATTATAAGGTTAAAAGGTAAAGGACTCAAGCTATGGCTTTGTCTTACTCCAGTCGATGTTGGTATTTTCTTGGTTAATTCTTTATTGTAGTGACGTATATAATATGAAATTAATAATAAAAACGTGACTACGATAATATATTCAATACCTTTGTTATGATACAATTGAAGTATTTTACCGAAGCTTAAGTTTAATATCATTCTCGTTTTAATAAAAAAATTGTATTACTTTTTCACCTGCTCCTGTAAAACTTAGCACTTTGCTTTCAAATCATACTGCAATATGTCAAAACTTACCGCTTTTGCGTTTATGACAATATTGAAAATGTTTGCAGCATGAATAATATGTCTTCTCAATTCCAAGGTGCTACAACGGCTAGTTGGTGTTCATTATATTAACAATAAACTCACAAGTAAAACATATGTTGTTTTGTGATAATTTAACATTGAAATTTGCTTATTTAAATATCGTACGTAAGGTATTCAAGGTTTTGATGATTTTAAATATCCCTCTTTTGCTCGTCAGTTATAGTTATATTACAGTCAGATTTAATAAATTCTGGGTTCTTCAGAAAATCTTTCATTGTTTCAACGCCTACATCCATACACTTTTCTTGAACCATTTGAATATGTGAGACGCATAATGGAATTGCAACATCAAGTTTTATGGTAGGCTCTTTATTCACTACATTGTTTAATGTTTAATTAGAGTAGGAAACACAATCGGTCTACTTAAAGGAAACCATATTAAACCAGATTTTTCGTGGCTGCTGAAGCATACATTTGCTTTGCAAAAAGAGCAGGGCGTCATCCATTTGGTAAATCTGACACGTCGTGATCTTTGTCGATCTTAATCTTGAACATAGGTGATTCAAGGGGCAACTCGCAGCGATCGTCTCGATAATACTGATATATATGTGTAATGGTGCCTTTCTAGTTTCACGAAAAATGTAAATTTACAGGGTATTCCTTCATGCGATATGAGCATTCGGTTTCGTGCAGCTTTAACTTGTTAACTCCACATACATGGAGCACCCTTGACCCTTGTACAGTCATGGTAATGCATAGTGAGCTGCTAGAACTTTCGATATTTTGGGCGACTACAATAAGTGTGGCGATGTAGGGGCTTGTCTACTTTTTGCCTGGACTGCCAGAGCGTAGCATCTTAAGTCCCTGGTTGGTTACATGATTATTTTAAAAGCTGGGTCTACTGTCCTCTTCTCCATCTTCTGTTTACTCTTGAAGTTCCGGTCGTACTTTGTACCCTCGGCTTCGCAGGCTCGCTTGGCGCGTTCTCTGCGTTCCTTGGCTGTAAGTTTGACATTTTTGAGGAACTTTGCCTAGCTGATTGGCTATGCCTTCTCCGGTTGCTGCCTTTTCCTGCTCGGAAGACTGTCCTGATTCACTGCCGTGAGATTTAGGATTTTTATTGGGGTTTTCTCTTCTTGGTCTGGGCGGTGAAGCCAAGAACCTCAGCACAGATATCCCTCGTAATAGATGCCTACAGCAGAGATATCCATGTATGGTGTAACAGCAATGACGTGACCAGAGGTTTGCCTTTGCCGGCATCGTTATTCCGAGTGGTGCCTTAGCCACGACACGACAGCTGGATTAGGGGAATGTTTATCGACTTTCCATTCTAGATTCGCGGGGTTCAGTCTCAACGGGGCCACCGCGAGAAGGATGCAATCAGAAGCAATAAAACGCAGTAGTCTTCTCCACGTACGTCTCCTTATGTACGTGGAGAAGGCTACTGCGTTTTATTGCTTCTAATTAAGACACCTCCACTAGCAGCATGATGGATCACCTCCCTGTTAAGGATGCAATCGTTAGGATCGCATATCACTGATCGTTGCCAGTGATACCCTGCGGTCTTCCTTGTCGTCAGGCGGAAGGTGCAAGACCTGAACAACTCGGCTGTACTATCTCGGCTTGAATCTTCACAGCGTTTATAGCCTTTCAGTTCAGCTGGAAATGTTCGACTCCGGACTCAGATTACTAGAAAGTTCTGTTTATATTATTTATATTAAATTCACATATCTTAACATATAAAAACTATTTAAAAAAACCAAGTTTCACTTTATCAATCAATATTTAAGTTAATATTTAATTCCACATCCTCATTAAAACCGTTATGAGGCACCTTTTCTAAAAGTTGATGCTATTCTTCCGGCAGTTTTGCTTCTTTAGCACCGTTGATAATGGTATTGAGATGCACATATGAAGGCTGCCTGTCTAAAAATAGATCCTTTAATGTCTCTAAGGGACTTGAATTTGTTGAAACACATGACATTTCTTTATGGTGCCGTCGGGTAATTCCACATTAACTTCGAACCGAAAGTTGACCTTATCGTCGACACCTTCTTGCCTAAAAACCATAGGTGTAATTTAAGTTTGATTAATCGTAATCATTTGGTAGCTCTCTAACGTGGAAAGATGTTTCATGCTAATTTCTCACAGAATCCCCCCCCCCCCCAAACGTGAAAACCATCGTGGGGCACAATAGTGGCAGAACAATCTTGCCATCGTTTGTCATACAGTTCAGTAGCTTAAAAGTTTTCATCGAAATTAGTTTAGCAACGTTTAGATTTAGGAGCTACGCGCTTTTGTCTTCAAAATCCCAAGTACGCAGTGCGGAAGTGGGAATTTCTTTTCGGCCGCCATTTTTTTTCGGAAATTCGGATAATTCTTCTGATTTTTGGTTCTAGAGCTACACGACGTGTTTGTACGGGACTTACGCTACGTGCGGATTTCTCCTGACGAAGAACTTCCACTGAACGAAGAATTGGCCACCTGCGGCTATGGATCTTTCAGGTGTTGTCCAGCATCACAGTGTTCAGCATGCTGCGTAACCATGTAAGGGGTCTTTTTGATTTTGGCGTTGGCGGTAGTGTTGCCAGCTTGCAGCTGCAATATTTCGCTAAAGCGATTATTCAAATCCGCTGGAAAAAGCCCAAAAACTTCTAAATGTTAAGTTTGTATTGATCAAGTAAATATTTGAATAAAGAAACAAAAAATATTTTTTTATTAATATACATATAACTACAAACTAAGGTTTAAATGCTATAAGAATACAAAAAAATTATAAAAACTTAGGTGAAAAAGTTTGTTTCTGTAAAAACACATAAATCATGTTTATCCTTATAACAATTAGAAAGATATTTTTCATTGGATGTTATTTTGTCTAATATGGAAGAGTAATTTTCAAGGCTAAAATTATAACAACACCTGGTGATTGTTTTGTCTAGATGGAAGTTCCAAGTTAGTTTGGAGTCGATAGTTAGTCCTAAGTACTTAACCTCGTACTCCCAGTTGACATTTGTGTCAAACAGTTTTATGTTGATTCTGTTTGTGATGTTCTTTCTACGAGTGAAAGCGACGAGAATGGTTTTGCTAGGATTAATTTTAAGATTATTCTCCAGACACCACTCTTCATTTTTTAGTGCTGTTTTCATTACATTGTCTACGGTTCTTTGGTATTTACCTTGAATCAGTATGGCAATGTCATTAGCGCATCCTTGAGTGTAGTAGCCTTTGTTATTGAGTTGGGTCAGCAGTGAGGCATCACAAGTTTGAAGAAAGAACTCCTACCTGTGGTCATCCTCTTGTCGACTGCTCTGTCTCTTTCTTATATAATAACTTGACCTTTAGAATAACAGTGTTGAACATTGCCATAGTCCATCTTATCGTGGTGTTATCGATCTGATGGTTTGTCATTGCTCTTTCAATGGAGTGATAGGAGGTGTTCGTCGAAGGCGCCTTCTATGTCTAAAAATGCTCTGACTGGGTACTCCTTGTACTCCAAGGTTCTCTCAATTTTTCCTACTAGTTGGTGTAGTGCGGTTTCACTCGACTTTCCTGTTTGGTCAGCATATTGATATTTGTGAAACGATAGTGCAGTTAGGGCTTCTTCCCACCCGTATATGTGTACTAATCTTTCCAGCACTTTAAGGAGGTATGACGTTAAGCTGATAGGTCTGTAAGATTTAGTTTCTGCATACTAATTTAGTCATTCTCCAGGCTTGGGGAATGTAGCCCAGGGCAAGACTTGCTTGGAACATGTCTTTGAGTGGGTTGAGCAGTATATCTATCCTGTTTTGCACCATTACGGTTTGTATACCGTCGTTTCCAACATAAACTGAAGAGGCTAATTGGCCATCTAATCCTTTCATTGCTGACTATTCTCTTAGCTGTTTCCCAGCCGTTCGTCCTAGGGATATGATTGGGTTCAGCTAGAGTAGGTTGTTCCACTGCTCCGGGTAAGTGAGTTTTTATCAAAAGAGATAATATCTTCTCTTCCGTTGTAGCGTATTCTGCCCCTTTTTTAGGGTTTCTACTGGATTCATGGCTTGCTTTGAGATTATTTTGTTGAGTACAGCTGTGGATCGGACAGTCTCCACCTCCTGGCAGAATGTTTTCCAGGCTTCTACCCTAGCTGATTTGATCTTTTTGCCGTAGTCTGCGAGAGCTTTGTGATAGTTCTCCCAGTTATTTGTGGTTTTTGACCTGTTAAACAGACGTCTGACTTCTTGTCTGGTACTTTCTAGGTCTTTATTCCACCAATTTCTGTGTATTTTGCTCTTTGCTTACTTGGGTCTATCAGAGGAGTCAATTATGGCCTCTTTTAAGCGGTTAGCGTTTGAGTCTAAATCTACTTTATTGGGAGATCTGAACTGTTGGTGTTCTATCTTGTCTTGTAGTTTTTGTTTATATAGGTCCCAGTCTGTTTTTCTTGGGTTGTAGTAAACTCTTTGGCTTACTTCCCTTTGAGACAGTTGAAAGATAATATAATTGTGGTCAGAGAGTGATGGTTCGTCTGAGACATTTATTCACTAATTAACTAATTCTCATAGTGGTTATGGTAATGTCTTCATGTCTATTAGAGTTATAAAAGGTTAGAGTGTAACATTTGTTCACTACTACTTGATTGTTAGTTAAGATAAATTCTAAGAGTGACTCACCTGGTGCTGTGCTGCCACAAATGGTGTGGTATGAACTTGCGTCGTAGCCTAGGATGAAGTCCAGATCGTTTTAGGAGGCAGACAATACTAGGTTCTCTAGTTCTTCGCTAGGTGGTGAGTCCTTGGAAGCGGATGGAATGTAGACGGAGAATGGCTTTGTTAGAACCTTCATCGTTATTCAATTTTATTTTTATTGTGGTTGTATCTCTAGAACAGAATTCCATTAGTGGTAAAATGTCTAGACTATATCATATAAGTTTGCATGTTCTAGAACATGCATGTCATAAATAAGCTTACCTTTAGCACCCCCTAATCCATTGACTTGTCCCTTAACTATCCATGGTTTTTTGATGAGTGCTAAATCGATAGCATCTGCTAGCAGCTTTCTGCTTAGATTTGCAGTGGTTGCTTTGCAGTGGTGGAGGTTAAGTTGCACTACTTTCAGGTTATTCTTTCCTATTCTTGGAGCGCATGAAGAAGCCTAGGTGCGCTACACAGTTGATTAATGTAAGTGCTTGTTTTGCAGTCACATATATCATTACTGCGATCGTTCTACCGCCGTCTTCTAGTGGAGTGACGTTCTTTAAGCATCGGTTTGGAGGTCTGCTGTCCGTTTTCCGATAAAACGGAGAATAACCTCGGGTTTTTGTTTATCTTACCACTTGGGGACGTTGGAAACTACCCGGGCGGAATTAATAATTTTTGCCCGCTCTTTTACCTCCAGCTTGGCACTGGTCCACCGGTGCAGCTTAGGTACTTGCTCACTTAACCAGTGTTTTCTAAGTTCCTTCGTGCACGCAACCACGTATGTACCAGCTTCGAGATAATGGCTGGTAAAGAGAGGTGTATTTTCTTTTTCTTCCATCTGGAAGATGAGATGTATTTGGCTGTTTTTGACTAGTTTACCTTGTTTCGTTGTCAGTTCGACGTCTGGATATCGAGCAAGGTAGGTGGCCATCTTACCGTAGTGGCTGCCTCATCAAAATCGAGCTTGCCGTGGGTGCCTGCCTTTGGTGAGGTCGGCTTGTTCAATTTTTTCCTGGGCTGTCAGAGCGTAGCCTCTTACGTCCCTGCTTGGTTACAGTTGTCTCGGATTTCGAAGCTGGGTATGCTGTCCTCTTCTCCATCAATATGCTAATATTTAATTCTACATCCTCATTAAAACCGTTATGAGGCATTTTTTCTAAAAGTTGTTGGTATTCTTCCGGCAGTTCCGATTCTCTAGCACCGGTGATAATGGTATTGAGATACACATATGAAGGCTGCCTGTCCTAAGGTAGATCCTTCAATTTAAAATGTTCCTAAGGGACTTGAACTTGTTGAAACACATGACATTTCTTTATACTGTCGTCGGGTAATTCGACATCAACTTTGAACCGAAAGTAGACCTTATCGTCGATACCTTTTTGCCATAAATCCATAGATATAATTTTTAGTTTAAGTCATCGTAATCATTCGGTACCTGTCCAACGTGGAAAGGTGTTCCATGCTAATTTCCCACAGAACCCTCCAAACGTGAAAGCCATCGTGGGGCACAATAGTGGCAGAACAACCTTGCCTTCATTTGGAATATCTGTGAAAGTCCAGTCGATAGTCCTGAAATGAGCGTCTTTAGTACAAACTACTTCCTTTTCTGTTGGTTCCAACTTTTAACTTTCATATGCCTGCACGAACAGCACTAGGATTATTTACGTGAAGCGTTTGGTCAGTAAGTTGCTGCCATATGCATAGTATAGGAATGTTTTAGACGTGACCTGAAACAAAGTTTACTTTTAGGTTGACGGCGGTATGACTGCCAATTTGCTTCTGATGCAGTTGTGCGCCGATGTGGCCGGGGTTATTATTACCAAGCCAGAGATGGCTGAAAGCACCGCTTTAGGAGCTGTCTTCGTGACAGGTGCTGCTGTAGGATACGGGGACATAGCCGAAGGCAACGTGGAATTGCCTTTAAAAATATGGCATTCAAGAACCACAGAGGATGACGGAGATATTAAATATTTGGAAAATAACAGTGGAACGATCGATGGGATGGGATATATGATTAATTTTGTATTTTATTTTGTAAAGTAAACACTTAAACTACAAATAGCAATTATGATTTTTTAATTATGTAAGTTCCTGAAACTACCTAGTAACTAGTGTTTTATAAAATATCTTATCAATACAAGATAAAGATTATGTTTAATTTGTTTTATTTGTGTTAAGATCTATTAATATTTCTGAACTCAATTATGATCTCAACTTTTCCAATAAGTACTTTGTTGCTTATAAATTCTAATTATTTGCTTAAAGATAATTATACATTTTCTAATTATTACACAAAAATAAACACTGCCCTCAATAAATCATGGTGAAACAGAGCCTATAGTAATCTGCACGATTCTAATTCGTGAATCGATTCCTCAAAAAGAATATTTGTTCTCATTCCTTGAAACTAAATAGTACAACACGTACCAAGAATCAAAGGACAGATTGAAATATTCTTATCTTTGATTAAGAAGGCGGCAGAATTGAACTTCCGTCGGTTATAAATTGTAGTTAAATTAGGGTCTAATTGATCAAAATCAAGATTTGCTTGCTCTTGTGCATTTTATGAGTGCTATGCAACATCGTGCCTTAAATTCAGCTTTAAAAATACAAATAAACGACAATTTAGGTGATTGTGTTAGCAATAATTTCAAAGTTACGGTGGAGGTAATTCTTCTACAACTCCTCGGACTTCAGCACAATTGTATTTTTTTCAGACTGGGACAACTTTACAGCCTCCATGATGTCATCGTACTTAATGGTGTAACGGCTTCGTAGCAGAGAAAGGTAGGTGAACTTCAAATTGATGCCCCTCCACTTATCCGCCAGTGTAACACTTGGAATGTAGTCCCACAATAACTGCTGGATATTCAACACATCATCATGAGCACTTACAGGCCTCTTGGGCTTTAAACGCCTTCTGCTGCAGTACATGAGTTTCTTGTTCTTGTGCAGGTTCTCATACACCACTGCTTTCCTGTTGTCACTGGCAGCCTCTGACAGTTTTCCATCGTCTTTCGCACAGCAATAATCGTCGATTAAAGATATCCAAAAACTGATATCTGAACTATCGTCATTCGACAAATACCACCATCCTCCAAAATCTGATATAATATGAGACTAACAATATCTGGTCAGGAGGCTTCCCCAACGGGACGGTCTTATAAGTCAAGCATCGGATTATGTCGAGTAATTTAATATTGTAGTAATTTAACGAAAGACGCTGTCCATTTTCAGTAATTAGAATGCATAATGTTTTCAAATAATTTGAACACCACAATTCGAAATTTTCATTTTCTTATTGCACAGCAAGCGTCGACCATGCCAGCAGCCGCAGCTCAGCGTTCCTTCTAGGTATCAGCCTCAGAAACTTTTTTTTACTTTTATCTGTATCTGGTGTCTTCTTTGGAGGAGGTTCAGGGATGATCTCTTTAGAAATGATGAAGAATTCTTGTCCAGGGTGCTTAGTGTTTAAAATCATCTTCTACCCCGGTTTCTTTTCACTCACGACATTTGCTTCGTCGACGTTATTTGTTTCTGCAGTGACATTTATAGAGCATATGGACAATATAGAATGGGATAATATCGCTGAAGTTGTGTTTTAACAACTTGGTGGAACAAGATTCAACGATATTATTTACATAGGTTGTTTCGAATAATGGTATTCTTCTGCGGCCACTGGGTTTTGCTGGCGATTTCTCAATAAAGTTCTTTTTTACGAAATCGGCATACCTCTTGGGGATTTTGTTTGATCCATTGTTTCTGCACTTCAAATCTCCTACTGCGTTGAATTGGTCGTTTGTTTTAATGATGGTTTACGCAAATTCTTTTTTCACTTTAGTCATATTCTTCTTTGCTTCATCTTGTAACCTATTGATGATCTCTTGGGGAAGGATGTCCCATAGGCAGGGAAAAATTCTGACCAACGTCTTTTTTATGGTTGCATGAACTGTCGAACATACTGTCAGGTAAATTACAATGGTTGGACAATACCTTTCTCTGATTACTCTCGATGTTCTTACAAATGCACCCCAATTTTCAGAAGTCCTTCTGACATGGCTTATTCTCACCATGCTCCTCCTCCAAGGAAATAGAAACTTTGTAGTTCAACCTTTTCATATTCAAGGTGGTTGTGCGCATG
Source organism: Agriotes lineatus (assembly GCA_940337035.1). Lineage (NCBI taxonomy): Eukaryota > Metazoa > Arthropoda > Insecta > Coleoptera > Elateridae > Agriotes > Agriotes lineatus. The sequence continues at coordinate 88,332 of CALNHX010004441.1, forward strand.
TTTTTCGGTTTGTGTTCAGGCTTGTGCACTTTCTTGCGCTTCTTTACAGGAGCATCTTTTTCTTGCTCTAAGGGGAGATCAGGACTACCGTGATGTTCCTCTTTTACTATACCTTTGCTGCATTATCAAATTTCAATGTAATCAACCCTGTTATGTTATTAGGAACCATTAAATCAAATTGTTCTCTGAATGATGTTTCGGGAGTTTTTTATCTACTACCGTCCTCAGTTGTTTCTGGTTATCCCTGACACCTAAAAAATAACATACGTCAAGTTATTGCCGAGATTCTGGCTGAAATGTGACAGTATGTAATGGGCTCATTATTGCATCGCACCCAGATATGCATCGATTGTAATGGAGGTCATCTGGTCGATGTAATTTTTAAGTTTTAAAGTTCAAAATATATAAGAATAAAACTTAAATGTCCATTCTTTAATTTTCAACAAAAAAAAAGGTATTCCATGTTATTTTTATTACCTGTTAAAATGGGGTCACTCGAAATTTTACACCCTTTAGAAGATTTGCTTGAGGTTATTGGAATCATATTGAAGCAATACAAGTGTTTCTTATAATAGTTTTGTTCATTACAAGTTAAGATGCTACCATTACTAATTTTAGTGCAGGTGTGCCATATTTACCCAGTAAAATTATAATCTATATACAGTGTGGTCCATTAAGTGTGCAACAAATGGGAAATCTTTTTATTAGTTGTACAATTGAAATTTAAATATTGCCAAAAGTTAGTGCATGTGCGATAACCATATCAGATGCCCTTAGAATGGCTTCAGGTCAAACAATATACAGGGTAGGACAAAAAATATGAAATTCGTTCAAGAACAAAGTTACCTTATTTAAAAAAATATAGCAAAATTTTATTGAGAAAAGTTGTTTAGAATTAAAAGGTATGCTCAAATACAAAGTCACGGCCTCCTATTCGAATTTTGATTCTTTTTTGGAAAATTTTGTATTACCCCCGTATGATACATATTTTTATTATTTTGATTTTATATGTATTTAAAGTAGCCACAACCACATTCCTTTTAAATAACTTTTAGCAACTTGAAGCGTATTTGTAAAATTTACTTGGATTTATATTTTTTTAGGTAAGCGTCCACTTCATGTTTGTTGCAACGATATTTAACAGAACTTTAGAATTTCGCAAATATTCTTTTTAACATGGCAAATGCTTTACTATTAATAATTTACATATGAAAAACTCTTAATAAAATCAAAATAACAAAAATATGTATCATACAGGGATAATACAAAATTTTACAAAAAAAGAATCAAAATTCGAATAGGAGGCCGTGACTTTCTATTTGAGCATAACTTTTGATTCTAAACAACTTTCCTCAATAAAATTTTGCTATATTTTTTTAAATAAGGTAACTTTATTCTTGAACGAATTACATATTTTTTGTCCTGCCCTGTATATTGTTTGACTTGAAGCCATTCTAAGGGCATCTGATATGGTTATCGAACATGCACTAACTTTTGGCGGTATTTAAATTTCGGTTTTACAAATAATAAAAAAATGTCCCATTTGTTGCACACTTAATGGACCACACTGTATATAAAAATGAATAGTAATTTTGCTGGTCCTGTTTGGGTTCCTATACCATTCATGCGATTGCGATGAAATTTTGGTGAGTTGTGCTCACGCCTGCGAAGGTTTCTGAATTAGTTCATCCATTGTTTTCGCTATATGAGATTTGACAGAATTGAATTGAGTCAAATACAAACAGCGACATTTTAGTTCGCGTCTAACATAACAGGTGGTGTTGATTGTGAAATTTCAATTGCCGGTCGACATTAGATAATAGATATCACACGCATTTTCTTTGGTTTTTCCAGGTGAATTTGCAATAGTCGTCACAAAGCATTACTTTCGCTGTCAAATCAATTATGCCACCCAAACGATAAGCGATTGGTCGATCTACACCTCAAGCACGAAAGAAAAGGGCATGACGAGCTTCAGAAACAGACGAGCAACGGGAAGCAAGACTGGAAATCGTTCAAGTACGCACGGCTCGATCCAGACGAACACTGCACGCTGATTTAAATCTATTCCATTACGATGCAAATTATAATTACAGTTTTTATCCAAGTGTGGTTATTGAAATCTATATATAAATGAATGTTTCTTTGTTTGTCCCGTATGCGTTTCTATACCGTTCATCCGATTGCTATGAAACTTTGGTGAGTTGTTGTTAGCACGCCCGCGAAGGTTTCTGAACAACCATTTTACAATGGCTGGCGCTGGGGTCGAGATTATATTTATGGTCCGACTTGGCTCATATTCAGAATATATGTTGGTTACATTTAAAGAAATATTTTCACAAAAAATGGACCCGTAAGGTGGCGCTGGAGTCGAGATATTTACGAAAATGTGTATTGATGGTCTGGGAGCGTGGCTGTCCTAATACACATAATTACATTTTATTCAATATAAATTATTCTTGAACTGCTTTTGTCTAGTTGCGACAATATTTTTGATTTAAAAAACTTACGAAAACTTTATTTTATATATTAACGACTTAGAAAAATTTCTTATCAACTTACCTAACAAACATATTTGACCTTCGAAGTAATAACGCATTAAGCAATATTTAAAAGTATTGGTTGCGTAAGAGTTTTTATTGTAGACATTTTAATAGCCACAATTTTTATTTTAAATGTTAATAATTTATATCAAGGATGATGTTAAAATAAATTAGTTAAAAGGATAATTAATGCGTGTAAAGTATGTTTGTTTGCAAAAGGGAAGAATTACAATAATATGAGCGATATTAAAAGCATAAGAGTCGAACATCCGTTAGAACAGATAGCTATCGATTATATAAGTAACTTAATAACTGGACAATATGGACACAAGAATGTCATGTTAATTGTAGATGTTTTTACGAAATATGTAAAACTATATTCTGCTAAGAAGATTAATTCAAATAATGTACAGAAAAATCTGAAAGAATATTTTGAAGAATTTAGAAAGCCAAAGAAAGTGTTGGTGGATAATGCAACTTATTTTAAGAATAACAGATTTATAAATAATATGATGCAACAAAATGTAAAGGTTGGTTTTTACAGTATACGACATCCACAGGCAAATCCTGCTGAAAGATACATAAAAGAAGTTATCAAAATTTTATGAATGCTTACAAATAAGGAACAACTGTACTACCATACATCATCACTCAAGTTTTAAAATATATGGAAACATTGTTATTAACTATAGAAGTACGATTCGTATCAATAGTCTCAAGTACTCACGTGTTTTTACGGGGTGTGGATGAAGGAATAAAGTTTGTTGAAGAAGTCTTGTCTAGTGCTATGTTGAGTATTTGAAATAAACAATATAAAAGGAAGGTTTCATATTAGTCAACTATACCCGTACACAAATAATCATGATAATTAGTAAATTAGGTATATAGAAGAAAAACAGTTTAATTTAAATAAATAGGATAAGATTGTCTTTTTAACAATTATTGATAGTTAATGTGGGAACACAATAGTTACGATTTTCATGTTATAAAATAATATATTCTTGAATTTGTATATATGATTAATATTAATAGATATTTTTTTATTTAAACTTTAAGGGGACAAAATGCTATGATATAAAAATGGTAAAAAAGAATATATTCTAAAAAAGGTTGAATCACTTTAAAACTGGCCAAGATTGGTATAACAACTCTCAAATATGTAAGTGGTTTGAATTGTTAAAAATCAATTATTGTTCATATGAGATACATTGTAGAATGTTACAACGCACTGAGGTATAACTTAATTTTGTTAATGTGATGGTTATTACAATTCTGGAAAGTTTTGAAAATGTTTATAAAATTTTAGATAAATATTTATAACCTAAAAATGACTTTTGTCAAGATACTTAACTAGTTTAATTTAATTTAATAATTAATAAAAATTACTTCCAAAAAGAGTGCTGAGAGAAGTAAAAGAAATTGTTTATGTTTTATGATACGAGAAAGGAGACGGGTAGAAAAATATTGGAAATTGTGACATATAAAAATAATTTTCCAGAATAAATTGAAAAACAGTTTATCTGGGTATAATATAGTTAAAAATATGTTAAAAGTGATTATCATTGTGTGATAATACAGTGGAAGAACTATCGATAAATTTGGAAAACGTTGTCACAGCAGAAGCAGGTGCAGTCCAGGGGGTATTTCAAGACAGAAAGGATTGCAGGCACTACACTACAAGAGACAAACCAAAGTGAGTCAAATTGAAATTCAATTCTCAGAATAATGAACGACGAACAATATAAATAAAAGGAATTTAAAAAGGCCCATTTAATTTAAATTAGATTTATTTAGGTATTGATTAATTTGTAAACCTGAAGTTTAATAATTATAATTAAGTTTGGAAGTGTCAATAACAAAAATTTGTTTAAATTGTTAAAACACCAGTAACTTAATTGAACATGAACAATTATTTGTAAATTGACTAAATAAATAATTAAATCAACAAACTGTCGTTCAAAGGTTATGATTGAACTTTTAATATAACATAAATGCTATCTTTCCAAACTAATTCATTTACTAGTAAAGATAATTGAAATAGACTGCAGTGTCTGAGTAAACATTAAGCAACAGTTACCCTGCAGAAAAAGCTAATTAGAGCTAGCCGAGTTAATTATTACATGCAAAAAGATATCTACAACAAGGTAGGTTTTATAGTGACTGAGCTTTTAAAGAATGAAAAGTACAATTAAAGGTACTAACAGCTTTGTTCGTAGCTATATATATATATACTTTTTCGATGCCTTGTCCATTGACAGATATCGTATCTAAGGCCCATTCTACACGAGCCACAGAAACGCGACCGTTTGCCTGCGAGCGACAACTCTTAAGGTTGCTTTTTCTCTGATTCTGTTTATTAGGTTGACATATCGTTGCATACTAAAACTGGCGATAAAATGTGAAAAATGCCCTGAACGTATTTAAAATCTTCATGCAGAGGGTACTCAGTTGAACAACAACTTAACAAATGAATTGCAAACTAAAAAACCATCAACACATTACTCTTAGAATTCGTGCCTCTGTAATAATAATCCCCGGAAATATTGCCTAGGTATTTCAATTTTCATATCCGAGTATAATCAGATTTTGCAAATATATGCATTTGAAGACGGAAAATAATCTGAGAGAAATAAAGATTAATCATTTTTAGAAAACGGCTGGAGTTTCATTTATTGTATATTTTCATACAAAATTGCAAAAGTGCAGCAAATGTCGTTATTTTTTGGTCGTCATACTTACCAACGTTGTTGTGGTCTTTCTATGCTTAGTCTTTCACCACATGGTTTTCATGTTGTACAAGTGCCGCTCCAGTTTTTAGGATGTTTAGCTACGTGGCCTGACGAATTCTATTTGATGATAGCTATTCTTCTCCTTAAATTGATAAATCTCGTTCTTTGGCGTATCAATACATTTGTGTTACGGTCTGTAAGGGTGACACCTAGTAATTTCCTTTCGACTGACCTCTAGTGTAGTTGTAACCTCTTTATGGATTTTGTGTTCAACATCCAAGTTCTTCTACCGTACGTGGTGAGTGAAAGTATGAATTCATTGTATATTTTTGAAACAAAAGGTAAAAAGGTTTAGCGTCATTTCAATTTCTCCAACCGGGGGCGGGCCACTATAGCGACCTTGCTTCCTTCTTCAGTTAAAAACGGGAGTTATAGGATGGGTGTCAGAAAGGAGGGGTGGAAAATGGAAGAGAAACAAGGAAAGACGAAGAAGTACTGCTTCCAAATGCTCCTCAAGGAAGGTACTCTGTTGACCCACGAAAACTACCTAAAAACCTGAATTAGAGCAGACGGCCACGGGAGTCGAACCCCCTATCATTGTTTCTGGAAATATTACCTGTTTCAATTATCATAATAGTTTATAATCAGATTTTGCAAATATATACATTTGAAGCCGCAAAATAATCTGAAAGAAATTACGATTCATCACTTTTCGAAAACGTCGGGAGTTTCATTCATTGTTCGACATCATAAAGAAATACGAAAGTGCAGCAAATGGTTTTCTCCTGATATAGTACACGACACGTTGTTTTTTCTAGGTCGTCGTACCAACGTTGTTGTGGTCTCCCAACGCTTCATCTTTTAACCCCACTGTCTTCATCTTGTACATATGCCGCTCCAGTTTTTAGGGTGTCAAGCTACGTGGTCTGCCCAGTTTGAGGGTAGCTATTCTTTCCGTTATATAGATAACTTTCGTTCTTTGGCGTATCCATACATTCGTTTTACGGTCTGTAAGGGTGGCTCCCAGTAATTTCCTTTCGATGGACCTCTAGTGTAATTACAGCATGTCCATGGATTTATTTTCAGCATCTAAGGCTTTGTACCGTATGTGGTGACTGGAATTATGCATTCATTGTATATTTTTCATCTAAATTTTAACAGTATTATCATATTAAAAATCTGATTTAACTTTCCAAATTCGGACCAGCTAAGTTTAATTCTGCGTCTCGCTTCGTTCCCTTGTTTTAATTTTCGCATGGTCACTGATTGTCCTGGGTATATGTATGTTTCTACTTTTTCGATGTCTTGTCCATTCACAGTTTTCGTATCTTGGGTGTTGTTTTTTTTGTATCGTTTTGAATATGTTCATTTCTAGGCCCACCTTTCAGCTTCGTGTTGTAGCCCTTCTAACATTTCCTTAAGTTCAGTGACCTGAATTGCGAATAGAATGGTATCACCCACAAATTTCAAGTTATTAAACCGTGTGTCCTACACAACTTGTCACACTGCGGAGCTGATCGAAAACGACCAAACAAAAATAAAATTTTCTTTAAACCCAAAAATGAAAATATATGTACAAATGGAATAAAAGCAAATTCCCAAAAAACACAGAAACAATAATTGCCACCCTTAAATTCTAGTTATCAAATCGTTGCATACTAAAACTGAAGATAAAAAGTTAAAAATGGGCTGAACGTATTTAAAATGTTCACCCAAAGGGTACACAGTTGAGCAACAACCTAATAACAAATAACTTGTAAAGAAAAAACTACCAAAAAAATAGAAAATTACCATTATATTTCATCCTTCTATTTTAATAATTCCCCGAAATATTTTCAAATTGTCTAACTACGTCCTAGGAAATGAATTTACTCTACCAGGGTTCAGTCCTCCACAGCGATGTGAGTAAATCTGGTCGAGAGCGAACAAATAAAAATAAAATTTGCTTTAAGCCCAAACATGAAAAAATCTGTACAAATGGAATAAAAACAAATTCCCAAAAAAAAAGACACAGAAACAATAACGGCCACTCTCAAATTTTAGTTATTAATCGTTGCATACTAAAGCTGGACGTACAGCGAAATTTGGTTATAACGAGATCTCGGGGATCGCGGTTATTTGCTCGTTATACCCGTTATTCGTAGTATCCAAATTGACCCAAAAACCAATACAGGCAGGTATAATGTCAGTACAAATTACAAATTTCAAAAAAATCTCAGATATTTTATAAAATATATGTACTTACGTACATATTTGTACAAATTAACAATTAACATATTCATTATGGACTTACATATTGTGTACAGCGCATAAATTAAACTGTGGTTTGTAAATAGCCGATAGTAGTGGGTTGTTTTTGTGCAGCAAATCGTATGCATCGTATATTGCGCCTTAAAACATTTACACTATTGAACACTTCGTTACCGTTTGAACGCTGATAAGGTGGTTTGTTTATTTTTCCACAATGTAGAAACCGCTGACGACGATAATCCGTATTTTCTACACACGGCAGAATTTTTTTTGTCGTTTTCACACTCGCGAATAATCGCCACCTTCTCGCAAATAGAATGAGTTTTTGCGCTTTCCAGACATTTTGAAATTCACACGGCGAGCAACAAAACTTAACTGAAAAAAATCATTCAGAATAAACTTAGGTACTCGTGATAAAAAGGGTTGGAACATTAAGATTTATCCTTTTGGCCAGTTAAGCGGCAGTGTACCTACCTATCCAGACAAGACGCTTACTTTCCCTGTAAATTAATCTGACAGGAAGACAGCTTGAAACTGGTCATAGGATTACAGTAGTACGTGTTTGATACAAAAGATCGAAGATAACGGCGTTTAAATTTGCTTATCAAAGAGAAATTCCGAGAATTTTGCACCAGTTACAAAATTTAATCTTTAAGAGCTAAATCACCACAAACTTTTAAGACGTCAGTTACTCACAATTTAAACATTACAAAATTTATTGCTCCTTATTTCCAGGATTTAAGCACGTATTAGGCCGGAAATATTAGCGTTAAATAAATACAGTTTCAAACTTTCATTTTCAAAATGCTCGTTACACCCGGGATCTCGTAATACCCGTGCTCGTTATAAGTGAGTTTGACTGTATTTAAAATGTTCATGCAAAGAGTACACAGTTGAGCAACAACTTAATAACCAATAACGTGTAAAGACAAAACCACTATAAGAATGACAAAAATCCATTATATTTCATCCTTCTGTAATAATAATCTTCCGATATATTTTCAAGGTGTCTAACTACGTCGTCTGATCACTTCCATTTGATGGTAGCTTTCGTTCTTTGGCGTATCGATACATTTGCTTTAAGAGTGATTCCTAGTAATTTTTTTTCGATGGAACTCTAGTGTACTTGTAGTCTGTTTATGGTTTTTCTATTCAACACCCAAGTTCGTACCGTATGTGGTGACTGGAAGTCTGCATTAACTCTATATTTTTATTTTTATTTCACGGTATTTTCATTTTTCAAACGTGCTTTAATTGTCCTAATGCAGACTAGCTACTTTTGATTGCGTTATCTCGATTTAATTCTCCCTTGGGTCACTGCTTGTCCCAGGTATATATATATATATATACACGTTTTTACTTTTTCGATGTCTTGTCCATTGAAAGATATCGTATCTAGGATGTTCTTTTGGTTTGACTTCAATTTGGTTTTGGACATATTTATTCTTACGCCCACCTTTCAGCTTCTTGCTGTTGTTCTTCTAGCATTTTCTTTAGATCAGTGACATGATTTGCGAATAAAATGATATTATCTATAAATCTCAGGTTATTAAGCCTTTGTCCTAGAATGTCGAGTCCCTTGTTCTCCCATTTGTATACTTCTTCCAGGGCCAGCGTGTCCCCCAGTCACACTCCTCTTTCGATGGCGACCATATCAGTTGTTTCATGGATTCTGACTCTTAAGGTTGCTTTTTCTCTTATTCTGTTTATTAGGTTGACATATCGTTGCATACTAAAACTGGCGATAAAATGTGAAAAAATGCCCTGAACGTATTTAAAATCTTCATGCAGAGGGTACACAGTTGAGCAACAACTTAACAAATGAATTGCAAACTAAAAAACCATCAACACATTACTTTTAGATTTCGTGCCTCTGTAATAATAATCCCCGGAAATATTGTCTGGGTATTTCAATTTTCATAATCGAGTATAATCAGATTTTGCAAATATATACATTTGAACACGGAAAATAATCTGAAAGAAATAAGGATTAATCATTTTTAGAAAACGGCTGGAGTTTCATCCATTGTATATTTTCATACAAAATTGCTAAAGTGCAGCAAATGTCGTTATTTTTTGGTCGTCATACTTACCAACGTTGTTGTGGTCTTTCTATGCTTAGTCTTTCACCACATGGTTTTCATGTTGTACAAGTGCCGCTCCAGTTTTTAGGATGTGTAGCTACGTGGCCTGACGAATTATATTTGATGGTAGCTATTCTTCTCGTTATATTGATAAATCTCGTTCTTTGGCGTATCAATACATTTGTCTTACGGTCTGTAAGGGTGACACCTAGTAATTTTCTTTCGATTGACCTCTAGTGTAGTTCTAGCCTGTTTATGGTTTTTGTGTTCAACATCCAAGTTCTTCTACCGTATGTGGTGAGTGAAAGTATGAATTCATTGTATATTTTTGAAACAAAAGATAAAAAGGTCCAGCGTCATTTCAATTTCTCCAACTGGGGGCGGGCCACTATAGCGACCTTGCGTCCTTCTTCAGCTAAAAACGGGAGTTATGGGATGGGTGTCAGAAAGGAGGGGTGGAGAATGGAAGAGAGACAAGGAAAGGCGAAGAAATACTACCTCGGTATGCGCCTCAGGGAAGGTACTCTGTTGACTCACGAAAACCACCTAAAAACCTGAATCAGAGCAGACGGCCACGGGAATCGAACCCATTATCTTTGTTCCGGAAATATTACATATTTCAATTATCATAATAGTTTATAATCAGATTTTTCAAATATATACATTTGAAGCCGCAAAAGAATCTGAAAGAAATTACGATTCATCACTTTTCGAAAACGTATACAGTTGAGCAACAACCTAATAACAAATAACTTGTAAAGAAAAAACTACCAAAAAAATAGAAAATTACCATTATATTTCAAGTTACAATAAATAATGCAATCTCGAACTACCATCCAATACTATCCGGAGTCCCCCAAGGTAGTGTCTTGGGGCCTCTGCTATATCTCATCTACTCTTATGATTTTCCGACTACCGAGAACACTCTAATTGCTACGTTCGCGGACGATACAGCCTTGCTTTCGACCAATGATACACCTGAAGTAGCGGCAGATCACCTCCAGCATCACCTACATCTCCTACAGGAATGGACTAACAAATGGAGGATAACGGTCAACAACGACAAGTCTGCGCAAGTAACCTTCACAACCAGACGATTAGCATGCCCACAAGTCAGCCTCAACAATGACCCAATACCAATTAAGACTGAAATTAAATATCTTGGGTTACACCTCGACGAGAAACTTACCTGGAAAGCGCACATCCGAGCTAAAAGAAAACAACTCGATCTGAAAACCAAACAAATGTGTAATAACCTGAATTTCTTATGGAGTTATTTAATTTTGAGCCGTGAATAAGTACCACTGTTAATGAACTTTTTAGTCCCGGGCAGTCAGATGCCAGGGTTCAATTTACTCTCTCAAGTATATAGAAAAGTACACATAACATCAAAGGGATTTATTTTATATACCTATTTACATTATAACTTAATAAAATTATTTCCCGTATTCTGTACAAAAATAATATGATTTCTTCTATCTTGTACGCCTGGCGGGCGGACAACCCTTTCTGCTTCACGAGTTGTACGGGTTGCGGATCGCTAAAATCACACACGTACCGCTGTAGTGGCTTGCGTAAACGCCCTCTAACGGCCAAGACTGTAAACAGAAAAATTCGAGGTTAACTTTGTTTATATTGGACGAACATTGTAAATTCGGGTACAATCTTGTTTATTTCAGGGGCTGTGCTTACAAATAAACGTGGGGCGAACGCCTGGCTTGCCCCAACCTAATCCGTAGTGCCGAATAGCTTCTATTGGCAAGTGAAATGACAGTGTATCAAATTCGTTTAGAAACGGTGATAACCTTCAAAGTTACTAATTAAACCACGGAGATTTTAATTGTTAAGTTAAAGCACTACGGATCTGCTCAGGACATTTATAAACCAGGACCCCTCCAGGTGAGTAAGGCTCTGGATTCTTATACCAAAACAATTTTGGCGGCGAGTTTTGCCGGTGTCGTGACCTTGACTTCAGGATAACTTTATGTGGTCAATTTCGGGATTTGAAACTTTTACTTGGGTGTAAAAGCACTCGCAGGGGGTGCATGAAACCAATTATTAACTTTCTGAGTGGCGAGTGAAACTCTCTGAGGTTTTACGAGTAAGTTTCGTGTTTTGACTCAATACGGGTTTTGGAATTATTGCTAGAATAAAGAGTGAGGCCCTTTTAAGTTTTGCGAATGAGTTGGGTGTTGGTTCTTGCGACTAGCGTGGAGGGCTTTGCCTGAAGGGCTTTAAAATAGGGGAAAGACAGGTCTGTATCCTAGGAGCCGTTTCTACGGGCTGAGATTTGTTTATAACAGATCGCTCTGGTCGTTATCCACGAAGCCCTAAGCGATTGTTATTCTAGCCTGGTACAGGAAAATTCTCTACAGGAATTTCTAATCGCAGGAACGAAGTGTTTCGGATCGGTTTCAGGAACTAGGCCCCAAGGGGACTTAGAGCTAGACGCTGTTCAGGGACGGTGGACGTAAGCTCTCTAACCGCGTGCGTTATCTATTTATACTATACCATACTCTTTATCAGTGCTGGAAATTTGGAAGGGATGCGCCGGACGACGTCCTGTCGATGCGGGCGCAGGACGATGCTTTTGTCGTGTTATCAATTTTCTCGCGCTTTGGCGATGTTTTCTAGGTGAATGTGACGGAATTTTAGCGGGACGAAATTTGAACGCATTCCAATGCGTAGAAATAATAATTTCGGCCGGAGCTAACGTCACAAATGTACTGGCTCATTGGACGACAATCTCAACTCTCTCTACCAAATAAACTCCTTCTTACATGGAGCTATGGGATCCACTTATGGGGCTGTACAAAGGCTTCACATACAAAAATCATCCAACGCTTTCAGTCAAAAACCCTCCGATTGATAACTAATGCGCCCTGGTACATCAGTAACGACACGCTCCACAACGATCTGAATGTCCCGTACGTAGCCATCGAAATTGCAAGATTTACTACAGCTTATACCGACCGGCTCGCAGGACACCGAAACAACGTTGTTGAGAACCTCGCTAATCCGCCTGCTGTCACACGTCGATTGAAGCGGACATGGCCACAAGATATATTCCAACAACCAGTTTGAATTAATATTTACTTTCGGAACCCTAGCACTGACAGGGTTCTCCTCATGTTCTGTTTAACTTAATCACATTTACCTAATACTCACTTATTAGAGTAGATTGTAAATATGCACTGTATTAATAAAAAAAAATATTTCATCCTTCTATTTTAATAATTCCCCGAAATATTTTCAAATTGTCTAACTACGTCCTAGGAAATGAATTTACTCTACCAGGGTTCAGTCCTCCACAGCTATGTGAGTAAAGCTGGTCGAGAGCAAACAAATAAAAATAAAATTTGCTTTAAACCCAAGTATGAAAAAATCTGTACAAATGGAATCAAAACAAATTTAAAAAAACACAGAAACAATAACGGCCAACCTTAAAGTTTAGTTATTAATCGTTGCATACTAAAGCTGTACGTATTTAAAACGTTTATGCAAAGAGTACACAATTGAGCAACAACTTAATAACCAATAACGTGTGAAGACAAAACCACTATAAGAATGAAAAAAAATCGATTATATTTCATCCTTCTGTAATAATAATCTCCCGATATATTTTCAAGCTATCTAACTACGTCGTCTGATTACTTCCATTTGATAGTAGCTTTCGTTCTTTGGCGTATCGATACATTTGCTTTACGGTCTATAAGAGTGATTAGTAATGATTTGTTTTCGATGGAACTCTAGTGTACTTGTAGTCTGTTTAGGGTTTTTCTATTCAACACCTAAGTTCCTATACCGTATGTGGTGACTGGAAGTATGCATTAAGTCTATATGATTTAATTCTTCCTACTATAGCGACCTTGCGTCTTTCTTCAGCTAAAAACGGGAGTTATAGGATGGGTGTCGGATAGTAGGGGTGGAGAATGGAATGGAAGAGAGACAAGGAAAGGCGAAGAAGTATTGCCTCGGTATGCGCCTCAGGGAAGGTACTCTGTTGACCCACGAAAACCACCTAAAAACCTGAATCAGAGCAGACGGCCACGGGAATCGAACCCCCTATCTTTGTTTCCGGAAATATTACCTATTTCAATTATCATAATAGTTTATAATCAGATTTTGCGAATATATACATTTGAAGCCGCAAAATAATCTGAAAGAAATTGCGATTCACCACTTTTCGAAAACGTACACAGTTGAGCAACAACCTAATAACAAATAACTTGTAAAGAAAAAACTACCAAAAAAATAGAAAATTACCATTCTATTTCATCCTTCTATTTTAATAATTCCCCGAAATATTTTCAAATTGTCTAACTACGTTCTGGGAAATGAATTTACTCTACCAGGGTTCAGTCCTCCACAGCGATGTAAGTAAAGCTGGTCGAGAGCGAACAAATAAAAATAAAATTTGCTTTAAGCCCAAACATGAAAAAATCTGTACAAATGGAATAAAAACAAATTCCCCAAAATAAACCACAGAAACAATAATGGCCTCCCTTAAATTTTAGTTATTAATCGTTGCATACTAAAGCTGGACGTATTTAAAATGTTCATGCAAAGAGTAGACAGTTGAGCAACAACTTAATAATCAATAACTTGTCAAGCCAAAATCACTATAAGAATTAAAAAAATTCATTGTATTTCATTCTTCTGTAATAATAATCTCTCGATATATTTTCAAGGTGTCTAACTACGTCGTCTGATCACTTCCATTTGATGGTAGCTTTCGTTTTTTGTCTTATCGATACATTTGCTTTGCGGTCTGTAAGAATGATTCCTAGTAATTTTTTTCGATAGAACTCTACTTGTAGTCTGTTTATGGTATTTCTATTCAACACCCAATGAAATCATCTATAAATCTCAGGTTATTAAGCCTTTGTCCTAGAATGTGGAGTCCCTTGTTCTCCCATTTGAATACATCTTCAAGGGCCAGCGTGTCCCCTTGTCACACTCCTCTTTCGATGGTGACCATATCAGTTTTTTCGTGGATTCTGACCCTTAAGGTTACTTTTTTTTGATTCTGTGTATTAGGTTGACGTATCGCTGGTTTATTTATTTTCGCCTTTCACAGTGCTTTTGTAACCGCATCTGTTTCGAGTGTGGAAAATGCCTTCCGGAAGTCTACAAATGCCGTCCACAGCGGGATATTATATTCCGCAGTCTTTTCCATAATTTGCATGACGGTTTGTAGTTGTTCTGCTTTGATGTCATCATCCAGCCAGTATTGTCCGCTGTCGGACATAGGCCTCCTCCAGATTTTTCCAAATTCCTCTATTTTGTGCAGTTGCAACCCAGTTTGTCGAAATCCTTTTCAAATCGTCCGTCCATCGGGTGGGTGGTCTCCCTCGACTTCGCTTGTCAGCCCTCGGCCTCCACTAAATAATATTTTTTGTCCATCTTCCATCTGTCTGCCTCGCCACATGGTCAGCCCATCGCCACTTCGATTTGGCTATCTTTTCTATTACGTCCTCTACTCCCGTTCTTCTACGTATCTCTTCATTTTTTATTTTATCTTTTAGTGTTATTCCTAACATCGATCTTTCCATCTTTCGTTGGGCAATACTCAGTTTTCTTGTTGATGTTTTTGTCAGGGTTAAAGTCACTGCCCCGTAGGTAAGCACTGGCAGAACACATGTATTGAAAGTTTTCCTCTTTAAACTCAGAGGGATGCTATCTTTAAAGATGTATCTGAGTTTGCCGTACGCCGCCCAGCCTAGATTAATTCGTCTCAGGAGTTTGCAGGTTTGGTTATCCCTGCTGATTTTAACCTCATGCCCCAAATATATATACCTCTCAACTAGCTCTATTTCCGCTCCTCTGATGTGTATATGTCCATTAGGGACTAGATTTGTCATTAACTTTGTCTTGGTGTAGTTTATACTTAGCCCCACCATCCGTGTTACGTTTTCCAGTTCTTGTAGCATTTCTTTAGCTTCGCCTAGATTGTCTGTAATCAACACTATGTCATCTGCGAATCGCAAGTTGTTTAATTTTTCGCCGTCTATATCTATGCCTTTGTTCTCCCAGTTTAAAGATTTAAAAGCGTGTTCCAGAACTGCAGTGAATAATTTGGGTGACAAAGTGTCGCCTTGTCTGACACCCCGCTTGATGCTAATTTCTCGTGTGGTATCATGAAGTTTTATGGTGGTTGTTGCATGTTTGTAGATGTTTTAGATGACATTGGTATATCGATAATCTAACCTACTCTCTTTCAGAGCTTTTAGGATTGCATGCATTTCTACCGTGTCGAACGCTTTTTGGAAGTCTACGAATATTAGTACTAAAGGTCTATTGTACTCGATGGTTTTTTCGATTAGTATTTTTAGGCATTGGAGATGGTCATTTGTTCCGTATCCGGAGCGAAAACCAGCCTGTTCTCGTGGCTGGTAGAAATCAAGTTTTGCTTCCAATCTATGTGTTAATATGCGGGTGTATAGCTTATAGAGGTGGCTAAGCAAGCTAATAGGTCTGTAGTTGTCAAGCTGCGTTATATCTCCTTTTTTGTGTAGGAGGATGGTTATCGCATTGTTCCACCCTGAGGGGATCTCCTGGTTATATAGGCATAAGTTGAGTAGTTTTTTTATTTTTTTTATTAGCACTGGTCCTCCGAGTTTTATCTCTTCAGTTACAATGCCATCTTCACCAGGTGCTCTGTTGTTTTTCATTTTCCTTAAGGCGTAATAGATTTCTGATTTTGTGATATTAGGAATATCCTCTGATCCTTGGTTTTGTATTTTCTCTAGGTTGTGTGTGTTTAGATCTGGGTAGGGATGGTTGTTTGTATATAATTGTTTGTAGAATTCTTCTGCAATCTGTATGATGTTTTCCCTATTTGACGTACAGTTCCCTTCCTTATCTTTGAGTTGAAATATTTCCTTTTTGCCGTTTGTCAATTGTTTCCTTAGAACTTTCATGCTCTTATTTTGTTCAATAGTTTGGCTGATTTTATCATATTTGTGTTTTCTGATGTCTCTTTTTATTTTTATGGATATTTCTTTGTTGATTTCTCTTAGTGTTTGTTGGTCTACATTTGGTTTTCCTTTGAGCGCTCTCCGTTTTTCCATTTTAGTTTGAGTTTCTTGGCTGATTTTTTCCAATTTTGAGCTTTTGGGGCAGTATTTTTGTTGTGCTTCTTTTATTGCTTCTACTATGGTTTCGTTTAGGATATTAATGTTTTCGTTTTTACCTTCCGCTGCTGTTTTATTTCTATTGGATGCGTCCATGGTTGATAGTTCCTTTTTTGATCAGCCTGCTTCTTTCGTTCTTTATATTTATTTTGAGAGTGGCTCTTACCATGCGATGGTCGCTTCCGGTTGAGAATCGGTTTAATACTGTGACGTCCTCGAAGATCTGTTTTTTGTCTGTTACAAAATAGTCTATTTCATTGTGCGTTTTGCCGTCGGGACTTTCCCACGTCCATCTTCTTTGGGGTTTTTTGTTGTAGTAGCTGTTCATTTGAAATAAGTTATTTTCTAGTAAAAAGCTGATCATGGTTTCTCCTCGATCGTTTCTGCCCGGACTTCCAAAGTTTCCGAGTGCGGTTTCTGATCGGTCTGATTTTATTCCGATTTTTGCATTAAAATCTCCGCATATGACTGTATAATGTGTCTTATTTTCTTTCATTGCTGTGAGGATGTCTTCGTAAAATATATCTATTTCGTCGTCATTGTGTTCCGTGGTCGGTGCATATACTTGCATTATTTTTATGGCCTATCTGGTATTTAGTCATAGTATCATATAAGCTACCCTGGTAGATACTGCTTCTACAGATACAATTTTGTCAGAGTGTTTTTATGGATGAAAAATCCGACACCTCCTATTGATGCGTTGTCGTGGCCTTTGTGGTAGAATTTGTGTCCGGATTTCAGTGTCACCAGGTTTTCGCCGCGTCTTCTTACCTCGCTCATTCCGACCACATCCCATTTTATGTTCTTCAGTTCTGTCTCCATCTCTGTGAATTTTTCTTCTGACAACAAAGTCTTTACATAATAGGTTGCAACTTTTAGCGATATTATCGACTTCTTGCTCCCTCCATATTCCTTGGAGCAGACTGACAGTTTCTTGTCAGTGTGGGATTCTGAGCTAGCTCGACCCACCTGGGGATTCTTTTTCGAAATCGACATTTTCATCTTGGAAGGGGGTTTTGGCCATACTCTACCACGCTGGCATATGCGGGTTGGTAGAGGATAGAGGATATGGGAAGGATAGTGTGAGGTGTGGATGGGAAAATTTAGAGGGTCGGACATGATATTCCCCGGATATATATGAGGTGGGGGAGAAACATGGCTCGCGTGGGCAGGGGCGCTTCCCTGAAGTAGACCTATCTTCTACCGGTATCGTAAAAGAGTGTCTACCCGCTACCCATCTGCTTTGATGTAATTGTTTTTAAATTCTGTCTGCTCTGTTGATTTATCTAAATTTCTTTCTAATAGGTTGGCAATTATTCGCATGAAAAGTATATAACGGGTGTCCCATAATGTTTTGATGGTTTTAAACTTAAGTAAAAAAATATTGGCTCATAAAAAATAATTTATTTAGTGCCAAAACGTTAACAATGAATGCGGATTTTTATATCCTAAAAATAATATTGTCAAGATGTCTTTCATCACGGCCACCCATTCTCGAAGTTTGGACCTTAAATTTGCAAAAATCGCTGCTAGCATTTCCTTTGGAATAGCGTTGATTTGGGCTTGAATTCACAATTTTAAGGCGCTCAGAGTGCATGGTGTTGTCTCATACATCTTCTACTTTAGATAACCCCACAAAAAGAAATCGGGAGGAGTCAGGTCAGGACTTCTTGGGGGCCACAAAATTTGATTTAAACCCAAACATGAAAAATTTGTACAATTCGAACAAAAACAAATTCCCAAGTTTGCCTATTCTCTGATTCTGTTTATTAGGGTGATGTATCGCTGGTCTATTCTCGCCTTTGTAATCGCATCTGTTTCGACTGGAAAATGGCTCCCGGAAGTGTTCAAAAGCCGTCTACAGCGGGATATTACATTCAGCTGTCTTTTCTATGATTTGCAGATGTTCTGCTGTGCTGTAATTGTTTTTAAATCCTGTCTGCCGTGTTGACTGATCTAACTTTCTTTCTAATCGGTTGGCTATTATTCGCATAAAAAGTATATAACGGGTGTCCCATAATGTTTTGTTATTTTTAAACTTTTTTCATTTATTCATGATCTATAGCCTCTTCTACCTTTCGGTGTCGAGCAACATTCATACACAGCAGGAAGTGCGCAGAATATAAAACACACATAAATGCAACTGAACAGTCTATAAATACATAATAATATTAATAACTTCTGTACTACACTTCTTAACTTTAATTTGGAGTATTCGTTGATAATCTAGTATCCTCATACTATGACAGACCTCAACGTAATTGAAAAGTAAAGAAATTTTTTCGATTCTTATATTACAAAAAATACAATTATTTCCTGACTACCAGTTTGTTAGATCTGTGAATTTCTATTATGAATTTGAAATTTCAAACCTTGACACTCGTAGAAAAATTTGGAATAACTTACTTTGTAATAATTATTTATTATCATTGTATTTTGAAAGGTAATCAATAGTGTAGCACCGTAAACTGTAATTTTATTTATTTATATTTCTATTTCACATTCACGTAATTAGGCAAAACCTAAATTAATTTTAAAATTAAACTAAGTATGAATAATATAACTACAGCTATTGATTTTGGAATTAAATTAATTTTGAACTTGTTTTCCTAATTAATTCACCCCTTGCCGCATCTGTTTGTCGTTTGGCTCTGTTAAACCACCGAATACCGCAATAGCACCACAGAATTAATTTAATTAATAAAGTAGTATGGTTTTCCTCCATTATGGATGATTCACACGAACTATGTTCGTTCAAGGAGTTAAATAATTTCCCACAAGAGATTATTTCGGTGGATAATCCTGAAGCAAATGCTTCAGAGAAGTTTTTTTGTTAAATTAAGCATAAATCTGATTTTTTTCTGCATGTAAACAAATTAAAAAAACATCCTTTGATGCCTTTACCAAACCCCTTTTAGTTTTCATATTCACTAAAAGTATGCACGAATCATTCATAAAAGAATCAGTTAAACACTAAGGCTAAAATACAATGTGAACATTTAAGTTTCTTCTTTGCCGTTCTTATGACAAAGCCGCTTACACATGCCACAATATTTTCTGTCAACAAAGAGGAATCTGAAAATGTTGGTTTTTCTGGTATATCCCTCTCCTCTTCCTCTTCTGTGGGATTAATCTCTACTGGGAGGCCATATTTCTTTAATAAAGAAATGTCATTTAGGGTTAAGGTTGGTGTAATTTTCCTTTTAGGTCCTACTGAAGGTTCTAACATATCCGTCGAGTCCTGACTAAGGCAGTTTCCATTATTATTGCGTATTTCGGTGTGCATTAACGATCTTCTGTAAGTCGTGTAGAAGTGGTGCGCAGTAGGATTATTATTCCAGCCATTTTTTGAGCTTTAAGTAATAATAAAACACATATTGTAAGAGTACTTGCAAATTGTAGTTGAAGTTTTACATACCGTATCGCACAAAAGAATCGTTCCAGATGCTCTTGGGTCAACTTGTATGTTAATAAGTACTTCAACGAAGGGGTATCTGATGCCACATGTGTTAAAAATTCCAAATACAGATGTAATGGTAGCGATAAATCCAATGAAAGATGTTTTTCTTCTCCCTTTAATCATTAAATTACCTCAAAAAGTTGAACACCCTGCAATAAAATAAGCCTCCAATATTCAATATTTGACTGCCTCAATGGTGCCTTACACTCCTAGCTAAAAGGGTTTCTAGAATGTAATAAATCAAAAATTCGATCTGTTAATCGCAGAAATCTGCGCCATTGAAATATCAATGTCCAACATCAATTTTAAAAACTCTAGAGCGTCAGCTACTGAATTGCTCAATAATTGAGCTGCCAGATTGACCTAAAAACAAACTTCTGATAATTAACCATTACAAAAATTTGCATATAAATCACCTTCATCTTTTGCATTGTCCATTAAAGTGTTTGTTCTTTTCAATTTATTTCTGAAACAAAGAATTTAATTTTCTTGAACATTGTCAAGTTTGGTTACATATTTGTAATCTATTGATGAAGATGGGGGATCTTCATCAATAGAAAGGCCCATACTTGCCCATGCATTTCTTAATAGTTTTAACACATATGGGAAGCATCAAATACTACAAATACTTTCGAGTTATTTGCAGGATGTTGAAATTCGCCGGAAATGTCACCAAAAGGGTCAACTTGAGCACCAAGTTTTTGTGCCATACTAATGTGTGTAGAAGGACCATCACAAGTGATGATGTTATTTTGACACCAACTTCATCAAGCTTTATCAGTGCTTCTTTTACTATATTTGCCTTCTCTGCATCTGTCAATGAATTGATAAAAAAATAGACAATTGGAAGTTTCCAATGATTGTTCACAGCTACAACCATTAGAACTAGTGCTTCTCTGGTGCAAGAGAGGTCATCTTCTTGTATCCCTGTGCCACAATCGACATAGCCCCATATTTTATTTGAAATAAACTATTTGCTTCCTAATGGACATCTCGTCTAGCATTAATTAGCATATGGTATCTACTTCCCTTGATCTATCCTTCTCGACTTGGATTTTCAATGAAGTGAATGCTTCGGCTGTAAACTCCGGCACATTCGTGAGCCAATTTCGAATTATAGGTGACGGCAAGGCTAAATCAAAAGTTCTTCTAACGTAATTATACGCTTTGCTCGAATAGAACTGCAAGGTCATTGCAAACCCTCTTATTTCTTTGGGATGTTTAGTTTTTCTAGTTTTTTCCTTTTTTGCATTAAGCGTCTTTTTATCATTGCCTCAGGAATTCCTGGAAGAATTATCATCATTATTATGAAAATTGACATCAGCTCAAATTATATAAGTACATGAATAACTCTTTTCTAAAACCTCTCGAGCAATTCCTGACAGAAGTCGAGGTCTTCTCAAGTCTGCTACAATACCATGCAGATGTACTTTTTTTAAGCCTCTCTGTCTGCAATTTTGATGTCTGGAGATTATCCTTTAATTTTTTATTCTTGTCCTTCAGCTCTGTCACTGTGTGTGTCGACTTTCGAGGAGACTTCCTAGAAATACAAAACATTAAAATTATACACTTGTTTTATAAAACATACTACAAGTACAACCTATTATTGTGCATCATTCTTAGGGACTGCTCTACGTTTTTTTGGAGTTCCTTTTAAACCCTAGCTGTCTGATGACAAAGGAAGTTTTCTTTTTCTTTCTATGCGCTAGAAGGCAAAGTGGAGATACTTGTAGTAGTACTACTGCTATCGCTGGATTCATCTCCACCCTCTTTTTATATTTGTATACCTCGAGAGCTACAAAAATAAGCTTAAATAAATTGCATGTAGATACTATAGTTTCGTTTACAGTGGAATTTGTTTGTATCATTGAAAACTTATTGGTACAAAAGTTTTTTAAAGTGCTGAGATTAAAATTATACCTAAGTAATTAGTTTTTTATGCGTTCACAGTTTCAAGAATATGTATAATCCAAAGTAACCAGAAAGTACTGTAATTGTCAAGATTTTACCCACCTTGGGAGTTTTCTTACCTTGTCGAAGTCTGTTCTAGGGGACTGAAGTTTTAGGAGCTTGTCGAAGGCTGTTGCAATGCATTTATAGAGGAATCATCGAATTTATCAGCTTTTTGATCATCTTCACAAGCCTCCGAAAGAGGTTTTGAATACCTGAATTTATCCAGATAGAAATATAATATTGTGAAAAATAAAAAAATGCATACCTTTTCGTGAATAATTGCTTTCTAATGTCAATTGGTCTTAATTTTAGAACAGGAGCAGCATTGGATTTCAATATTTTTCTGCCTTCCAAAATTTTAAAATCATTGGGCCTAAAATGCACAGAACAAATGCGACTATATACTGTTAATTTGTCATCAAACGTTCTTCCAATGGCACACACCCACTGCTCACGTCGACTCTCAGTTATTCTGTTGAAAAAGAAAACTCTTAGGTACTTACCTAATTATTATTTTAATTATGAGAAAACTTACCAAAAATATTGAAAACCAGGAATCGATCCTCGATTTCCACAAAAAGGCACAATACAGTTCGGCATTTTTGATTATTGGAACAATCTAATATCTGCACAAACCAAAGCCAAACACCACTACAAATGAATAAATGAATACGACTGCGAAATGCTTAAAATGTGGCTGTACGACCTATACGTGCCTAAGGCGCCTACAAGTGCATGCCAAATGTTTTATTATCTACATTTCGGTTTCCGCCCCCTGCCTTTTCAGCGAAAATATCCCATCTTTAGATGCCTGGTTTGAATTTATTTTTACCTCTACTAGCAATTCGAATGTCGAATATTGTACTTGTATTTACGTTGCATGAACATACAAGCGCGGGTTTTGAGTTAGTATTCGTTTTTTCATCGTTGATATTTTTATTAATTACGTGCTCAAAAGCACAGCTCTCTCTGATTGCATTTTAAAGGAATTTCTTCGAAAAATACGGGATTCAATATATGCAAATCCCATCTTTCATATAAAGAAAGAGGGGCATGCTTCCAATTTAAAACGCAAAAAAACTGAAAATAAATTTAGGTTATGTCATTTTCGCACACTGCTGAGTGACGGACAAACAATCTGAACTGAGCAAACGCACGACACCCCCAGTGAGTGAATGTCGACCTTATTAATTTATTCAAATGTGTACATATTTTCACGTGCAGGTCATATGAGTTGCTCTTCCATTTAATAATACAGTTCAGTGGTGCCAACTACAAACACAAATAAAACTTACACATTATCAACGATTTCTCGGTGGGAAGCATTCGAGACAGCGCCTACCGGACAATCTTTAAAGAAAAATTTTTGCATTGCTTTTGTACGATTCGTTTACGTGACATCATCATGTAAACTGAAAATCCCTATTGGCAATACAAGAAGTGTTGTGTTGTTTGGTATCTCTTTAAATAGAACATCCTTAGTTGAGCAGAAAAGAAAGCGTTTCTTACAGAAAAATTAATAATGTAGTTGGAAAAGCAACTGCGGAACTGCCTGCACATTTGTAAAATGTTGACGAAATAAACAACCACTTTATCAGCTGTGTGCCAGAGTCTGTCACAAATGATGAGTTGTGCCGATATTATTCAAACAGCAACAAAGCTGTTAAAGCTAATTTTCAATTTAAAAAATGTCTACATTAGATGTAGAAAAAGTTATATCTAAAATTAGCAGTAAAGCGTGTGTATCAGATGAAATTAACATAGAGTTTATAAAACTCGGCTGCCTGTTTCTCGCCCCATATACTATGAATGTATAATGCACATAGATAATTACTTCAAAATTCCGTAGCCTCTAAATGTTGGAAGAAAGCACTAATACTTCCTTTGCCAAAGATCAGTAATCGAACTAGTTATAACGATCTCAGACCCATTAGTATCTTACCTGCTATGTCTAAAATTCTTGAGAACATCGTTAACATACAAATTCGCGAGCACTAGGATGTCCAAAATATTCTGCCAGTGGTGCAGTCAGGGTTTCAGCCGTAGTTGTTCAACAGCATTAATGGCTGTGACACGATGATTTTTCCTGCTACAGATGATAATGAATTAACTCATTGATTCTGTTGGACTATTTGAAGCATTCGACACCTTAAATCCTTAAATCATAATATTTTACTTAGTATTTTAAAATTTATTGGCCTGGGGGCAACTGCTTTTTAAACTTAATTAAAAAAATATTTGTGAATAAAAAATAATTTATTTAGTGCCACAACGTTAACAATGAATCGGATTTTTTTTCTTAAAAATAATATTGTCAAGACGTCTTTCATCACGTGCCAACCATTCTCGAAGTCTCGACCTTAAATTTGCAAAAATAGCTGCTAGCATTTCCTCTCGAATAGCGTTGACTTGGGCTTGAATTTGCCATTTTATAACTCTCAAAGAGCATGGTGCTGTCTCATACACCTTCTACTTTAGATAACCTCACAAAAATAAATCGAGAGGAGTCAGGCAGGACTCCTTGGGGACCACCAAATTTGATTTAGACTCAAACATGAAAAAATCTGTACAAATTGAACAAAAACAAATTCCCAAGAAATTCCAGAAATAATAATAATTGCCACCCTTAAATTTTGGTAATTAAATCGTTGTATACTAAAACTGCCTCAGGAATTCCTGGAAGAATTATCATCATTATTATGAAAATTGACATCAGCTCAAATTATATAAGTACATGAATAACTCTTTTCTAAAACCTCTCGAGCAATTCCTGACAGAAGTCGAGGTCTTCTCAAGTCTGCTACAATACCATGCAGATGTACTTTTTTTAAGCCTCTCTGTCTGCAATTTTGATGTCTGGAGATTATCCTTTAATTTTTTATTCTTGTCCTTCAGCTCTGTCACTGTGTGTGTCGACTTTCGAGGAGACTTCCTAGAAATACAAAACATTAAAATTATACACTTGTTTTATAAAACATACTACAAGTACAACCTATTATTGTGCATCATTCTTAGGGACTGCTCTACGTTTTTTTGGAGTTCCTTTTAAACCCTAGCTGTCTGATGACAAAGGAAGTTTTCTTTTTCTTTCTATGCGCTAGAAGGCAAAGTGGAGATACTTGTAGTAGTACTACTGCTATCGCTGGATTCATCTCCACCCTCTTTTTATATTTGTATACCTCGAGAGCTACAAAAATAAGCTTAAATAAATTGCATGTAGATACTATAGTTTCGTTTACAGTGGAATTTGTTTGTATCATTGAAAACTTATTGGTACAAAAGTTTTTTAAAGTGCTGAGATTAAAATTATACCTAAGTAATTAGTTTTTTATGCGTTCACAGTTTCAAGAATATGTATAATCCAAAGTAACCAGAAAGTACTGTAATTGTCAAGATTTTACCCACCTTGGGAGTTTTCTTACCTTGTCGAAGTCTGTTCTAGGGGACTGAAGTTTTAGGAGCTTGTCGAAGGCTGTTGCAATGCATTTATAGAGGAATCATCGAATTTATCAGCTTTTTGATCATCTTCACAAGCCTCCGAAAGAGGTTTTGAATACCTGAATTTATCCAGATAGAAATATAATATTGTGAAAAATAAAAAAATGCATACCTTTTCGTGAATAATTGCTTTCTAATGTCAATTGGTCTTAATTTTAGAACAGGAGCAGCATTGGATTTCAATATTTTTCTGCCTTCCAAAATTTTAAAATCATTGGGCCTAAAATGCACAGAACAAATGCGACTATATACTGTTAATTTGTCATCAAACGTTCTTCCAATGGCACACACCCACTGCTCACGTCGACTCTCAGTTATTCTGTTGAAAAAGAAAACTCTTAGGTACTTACCTAATTATTATTTTAATTATGAGAAAACTTACCAAAAATATTGAAAACCAGGAATCGATCCTCGATTTCCACAAAAAGGCACAATACAGTTCGGCATTTTTGATTATTGGAACAATCTAATATCTGCACAAACCAAAGCCAAACACCACTACAAATGAATAAATGAATACGACTGCGAAATGCTTAAAATGTGGCTGTACGACCTATACGTGCCTAAGGCGCCTACAAGTGCATGCCAAATGTTTTATTATCTACATTTCGGTTTCCGCCCCCTGCCTTTTCAGCGAAAATATCCCATCTTTAGATGCCTGGTTTGAATTTATTTTTACCTCTACTAGCAATTCGAATGTCGAATATTGTACTTGTATTTACGTTGCATGAACATACAAGCGCGGGTTTTGAGTTAGTATTCGTTTTTTCATCGTTGATATTTTTATTAATTACGTGCTCAAAAGCACAGCTCTCTCTGATTGCATTTTAAAGGAATTTCTTCGAAAAATACGGGATTCAATATATGCAAATCCCATCTTTCATATAAAGAAAGAGGGGCATGCTTCCAATTTAAAACGCAAAAAAACTGAAAATAAATTTAGGTTATGTCATTTTCGCACACTGCTGAGTGACGGACAAACAATCTGAACTGAGCAAACGCACGACACCCCCAGTGAGTGAATGTCGACCTTATTAATTTATTCAAATGTGTACATATTTTCACGTGCAGGTCATATGAGTTGCTCTTCCATTTAATAATACAGTTCAGTGGTGCCAACTACAAACACAAATAAAACTTACACATTATCAACGATTTCTCGGTGGGAAGCATTCGAGACAGCGCCTACCGGACAATCTTTAAAGAAAAATTTTTGCATTGCTTTTGTACGATTCGTTTACGTGACATCATCATGTAAACTGAAAATCCCTATTGGCAATACAAGAAGTGTTGTGTTGTTTGGTATCTCTTTAAATAGAACATCCTTAGTTGAGCAGAAAAGAAAGCGTTTCTTACAGAAAAATTAATAATGTAGTTGGAAAAGCAACTGCGGAACTGCCTGCACATTTGTAAAATGTTGACGAAATAAACAACCACTTTATCAGCTGTGTGCCAGAGTCTGTCACAAATGATGAGTTGTGCCGATATTATTCAAACAGCAACAAAGCTGTTAAAGCTAATTTTCAATTTAAAAAATGTCTACATTAGATGTAGAAAAAGTTATATCTAAAATTAGCAGTAAAGCGTGTGTATCAGATGAAATTAACATAGAGTTTATAAAACTCGGCTGCCTGTTTCTCGCCCCATATACTATGAATGTATAATGCACATAGATAATTACTTCAAAATTCCGTAGCCTCTAAATGTTGGAAGAAAGCACTAATACTTCCTTTGCCAAAGATCAGTAATCGAACTAGTTATAACGATCTCAGACCCATTAGTATCTTACCTGCTATGTCTAAAATTCTTGAGAACATCGTTAACATACAAATTCGCGAGCACTAGGATGTCCAAAATATTCTGCCAGTGGTGCAGCCAGGGTTTCAGCCGTAGTTGTTCAACAGCATTAATGGCTGTGACACGATGATTTTTCCTGCTACAGATGATAATGAATTAACTCATTGATTCTGTTGGACTATTTGAAGCATTCGACACCTTAAATCCTTAAATCATAATATTTTACTTAGTATTTTAAAATTTATTGGCCTGGGGGCAACTGCTTTTTAAACTTAATTAAAAAAATATTTGTGAATAAAAAATAATTTATTTAGTGCCACAACGTTAACAATGAATCGGATTTTTTTTCTTAAAAATAATATTGTCAAGACGTCTTTCATCACGTGCCAACCATTCTCGAAGTCTCGACCTTAAATTTGCAAAAATAGCTGCTAGCATTTCCTCTCGAATAGCGTTGACTTGGGCTTGAATTTGCCATTTTATAACTCTCAAAGAGCATGGTGCTGTCTCATACACCTTCTACTTTAGATAACCTCACAAAAATAAATCGAGAGGAGTCAGGCAGGACTCCTTGGGGACCACCAAATTTGATTTAGACTCAAACATGAAAAAATCTGTACAAATTGAACAAAAACAAATTCCCAAGAAATTCCAGAAATAATAATAATTGCCACCCTTAAATTTTGGTAATTAAATCGTTGTATACTAAAACTGGCAATAAAAAGTTAAAGATTGCTCTGAAAGTATTTGAAATCTTCATGCAGAGAGTACACGGTTGAGCAAAAGTTAATAACAAAAAACGACTAAAAAGTTACCGTTAGATTTAGTCCTTTTGTAATAACCCCCGGCAATATTACCTATTTCAATTATCAGAATCGTGATAGCGCAAAATAATCTGAGGGGTATTAGGATTAAACATTTTTAGAGAACGTCTGGAGTTTCATACATTGTACAGTTTCATACAATATTACTAAAGTGCAATAAATGGTCTTATTCTGATATAGCAGACGATATGCCTTCTATATGTACATTTTACAATTACAATGCAAAGACATAATTCATATCCGAAAACAGCCAAAGAATTTACTATTATGTTATTAAAATTTATTTATCATACTTCAACTGCTAAAGTTTGTAACACGATAACAATTATTACTGCATTGGTTATACCGCAATTGGTAATTTAGTTGTAGGTACATAAAAATGTAGAATATTTTTTTCAGTTACATAGGAAGATGAACCCTAATTGTCTACCTACTTACCACGCTTGAGTAAGGCATCTCTTAAGTCCGATTTTAGCTTCGTGTTTCCCTTATTTTTAATTGCGTATAGACAAGTCAGTGCACTTCTTCGTGTTGTTGTGTTTCGTCGTTTCTGTTTTGATATGAAAAGAACAATTTTCCACATAATAACAGATGATCGGTACCACATTCTGCTCCTCTAAATATTCTTACATCCTGGATTTTAATTTTTGAATTGCATTTCATAATCGGATAATCTATAACAGATTTTTGGCTGCGGGTGGGTTAGATCGATGTATATTTATGGATATTTTTATGTTGAAAGAAACCATTCATGATCTTCATATTAAATCCGTCACATACTTTTATAAGCCGTTTTCCATTCTCATTTAGAGTTTCTTCACCAGATTTACCCACAACCGTGTCGTTTTCTTTCCCTGCAGTCCGTGCGTTAGTTAAGTTGCCAATCGTGGACTTAACGAAAAAAAAACTTTATTTATTTTACTACACAAAAGCTTTAATGAAATGTAGGAGTTACAAATTTTAAGATAGTAACGTTCTACAGGACACAAATCTATGAACGAACTCGAACAGGCTAATTTGAACTAACTCTAAAAACATACAACAGCAATATTTATAACATTTCTTATCTAAGAATGGAAATTACTGGTTTCAATTGACGTCATGGGGATTTCAGAGAATACAGCACATGACACGTTATCAGGGATGACACATTACATCAATAGCACATGACTCGTTATCAGAGATGACACATTACATTACTCGTTGCGATCGCCTAAAATGACTATTTCTTTTTTGCTACTTATAGAACTCAGATTTGTCTCTAAATTGTTCTTAAACTTATTCTTTGTTCTTTCATCAGCAATATTTGTGGGACCTACATTTCAGTTATTATGGTTATGTATCTTTAACTCAAGCTTCATCATGCGCTCAATGGTTTCTTCCCAGATTTTTATGCACTTTATATGTGGTCTGTTAATTGCTATTGCTACTTCCGCTCGCGCTCTTTTTCGTTTGTCTACTCTACTTCAGAAATGCAGGTAATCTCTGTATTCTTCTACACTGGGTCCTTTCTTTTTGGTCACAGTGAGAATGGCTACATCAATATGATATTTCATTAACTTGTTGAACACTTCATTCTTTTTTGTATTTATTTCTTGGATATCAAGTGCGGTCTATGCAGTGACTGCGCGTGGATGTGCACGCTGACCGTGAGATAGCTTATCTTCCGCTCTCGATTCTGGCATGACTTCAATACACTTACGAATATTAAACCGCAGTGGGTCAAAAATTTTATACTTGTATTAACAATAAATAATTAAGGAATGGGGAGCATTATGCTCCCTATAAAATCAAGCAACCTTAACGCTACCTAAGGGTATGTGAATAATCCGACAAGCAGCCAACAACAGATACACTATCAATCCCAACAAATGTTTAATAATAATCAACAAATAACCCATCCAATTCCAACAATCACACACAATCAATTGTATTCTCCACCACAACTTCAAAATGCACCTTTCATGCCTCTATCAGCCCCCCTTTTCTTCGTGGACCTAGAACCCAGTGTGAACAACAAGAAGATATACCAACTTCAGTTCTTACTCCATACAAAAATGTTGAACCACCAAATAAAAGAAAAGACATTTTACAGTGTACAAGGTGCCAATCGTACGGACATTCAAAAGCATATTGCATCAGACCTTATAACTGCGTAAAGTGTGGTAAAGGTCACGACTCAAAAACATGTGTTAAATCCAGAAACACCCCTGCACAATGTGCCCTATGTGGGGGCGCCCACCCAGCTAATTACAAAGGCTGTTCCACATTTAGAGATTTAATAAACGTCAGAAACAAAAATCTCGGTACAAGTCAAAAAATTCGAAACCAAAACCAAGTCTACACCGCACTAAGATATGCTGCTAAAACATACTCAAGTATAGTATCACCACAAACCCACATCGAGACTGACAACAACACACAAACACATTTAACAAATCAGATAACTACTCTTCTCGCTGAATTTAAAACCATGTTCGCCCAATTAATGAACCAAAACCAAATGATCTTGAATTTGCTATCATCTGTCGTCAACAAAATAAGTTCTTAATGGCCAACACACTGCGAATTGCCACCTGGAACTCAAACGGATTACTAAACCATAAAAACGAATTAATCGCATTTCTAAATATTAATAAGATTGACATCATTCTCATTTCAGAAACTCATTTTACAGAACGAACCGTACTCCGTATAGCAAATTATACCATCTACTCTACAAACCACCTTGATAATACAGCACATGGCGGGTCAGCGGTTATCGTTAAAAATCACATCTGACACCATGAACTACCCAAATTTCAAACCGAATGGATTCAAGCTGCAAATGTGGAAATATATGCTCTGCCTTCGTCAGTTGTAATATCGGCAATATACAGTCGTCCAAGACATCGAATTACTTCCATCCAGTACCAAACGTTTTTCCAGTCCTTAGGAGTTAAATTTATTGCCGGAGGTGACTAGAATTCAAAACACACGCACTGCGGCTCAAGACTCATCACAACTAAAGGCAGAAACCTCCTAAGAACTATGACCGACAACAACTATGACTCTCTTTCTACAGGCGAGCCAACGTACTGGCCAACAGACCTAGACAAAATGTTGGACTTCTTCGTAATGCATGGTATATCAACCAATTACACTAGGGTTGAGTCGAATAATGACATGACATCTGATCATTCGCCAGTCACAATGACACTAAGCAGCCACATTATTAATAAAGAAGAGCTTCATACTCTCACTAACAAAAGAACGAACTGGGACACATTTCAAACCTTCATTGAGGAAAACATAAGTTTACAGTTGCCAGTAAAACAACCAGAAGATCTTGATACAACAGTCCACTATCTAACTAATCTCATCCAGGAAGCTACGTGGGAGTCCACTCCTAGTCCAGACGAAGACACACCCGAAATTAACAATATCCCACTATATATAAGGGAACTAGTGGCTGAAAAACGTAGAGCTCGGGCGAGATGGAAAAGATCACGAAATGTAGCCGACAAAACAATATACAACAGATTAACACGAAAACTCAGAACAACCCTTCAAGAACACAAAAATAATTCGTTCCAAAATTACATTACTAACCTAAATAAAAATGATCATTCTATTTGGAGAGCAACCAAAAAACTAAAAAGACCGCAAGCTCACATTCCGCTAATTTTTACCGCAGATGGTACGTGGGCCAGATCGAATAAAGAGAAAGCGGATACATTCGCAGAATACCTCTCACATGTCTTCAAACCATTCGAACCATCACCTGCCCACGACAATCAAGAAACTGAAGCTTTTCTAGATGCGCCATGCCAGATGGGTTTTTCTATAAAATCATTCTCTCCAGCTGAAGTAAAATTCGAAATTAACAAATTGAAACAGTTCAAAGCTCCAGGACATGATTTAATAACGAGCAAAATTCTGAAAATGTTGACAAAGAAAGCTATCGTCCTAATCACCACAATATTTAATCTCATTCTGAATCTGAGCATTGCCTACTACCCCATCCTTTGGAAATATGCCCACATCCTAATGATACAAGAACCTGGTAAACCACCTGAACAGAAAACATCCTATAGACCGATTAGTTTGCTTCCCATATTAAGTAAGGTATTCGAAAAGTTACTACTAAAAAGAATGAGAGAAGACGTAGAACTGTCGACTGTAATCCCCCGACATCAATTTGGATTTCGCGAAAATCACTCAACTATCCACCAAACAAATAGAATTATAAATACTATTGCTAAAAGCTTGGAAGAGAAGAAATACTGCACGATAGCGTTCCTCGATGTATCTCAAGCTTTTGATAGAGTATGGTATGCAGAACTGCTGTACAGGGTGGCCAGATAAGAATTCAAAGTGCTGTATCTCGGAAACTATTCGTCGTAACGACTTTCGGTAAAAAAAATTATGACCAAAGTGGCCAAAAGAAGATCGTGGAATATATTTTCAGATTTCCAAGATGGTCGCCAGGGGGCGTAACCGCCATCTTGAACTTTTAAAGTGATTTTTCACTGAAATCCACCTAGTAAATGTTACCAAAAAATATATGGTTTCTAAAGCTAAGCTTTACTCGAGTAATTTTTGTTTAACACTTTTTGATGTATCTAGTAAAATAAAGTAGTGGGGGGTAATTCAATGTTTTTTTTTAAATAATCAGCTGTAACTCCTAAACCACTGAACGGATTTTAACAAACTTGGTCTTGTTGGAAACCCATCTTACCTGTGATATGTCTAATTCTTAGTGATGCCGCTAGAGCGCGTTTTTTGATATAATAACAGAAAATTGCAAAATTCTCTAAAAAATTAAATGCAATAATATGACTTTTTTTTTCACATAAATGTAGTGAAATGATACCTAAATAGGCTAGTGAAAACCATATCTCGATAGCATATATATAGCATATCTCATAGCCTAAAATATCGAACACAGAAAATTTAGTTATCATCTAATTTTAAAAAGACGCTATTACACCGGTATTTATTGTGATTTATTTGTATTTTTTCAAGATTCAATGATAAATTTCATAATTTAATAATTTTTAAATAATAAAAGTATTCTTAGTTCAACAAAATTTAAAAAAAACGAGACTATGTTAAAATCCGTTCAGTGGTTTAGGAGTTGCAGCTGTTTATTTAAAAAAATATTGAATTACCCCCCACCACTTTATTTTAATAGATAAGTCAAAAAGTGTTAAATAAAAATTACTCGAGTAATGCTTAGCTTTAATAAGCATATATCTTTTGGTAACATTTACTAGGTGGATTTCAGTGAAAAATCACTTTAAAGGTTTAATATGGCGGTTACGCCCCCTGGTGGCCATTTTGGAAATCTGAAAATATTTGCCGCGGTCTTCTTTTGGCCACCTTAGTCATAAAATTTTTTACCGAAAGTCTCTACGACGAATAGTTTCCGAGATACAGCACTTTGCATTCTTATCTGGCCACCCTGTACAAGCTAAAACAATTACTCCCACGCCCATATTACTCAATCCTACGATCTTACCTATCCGACCGCTACTACTCAGTGAAATACATGAACACACTTTGCGAGTATTATTCCATCAATTCCGGTGTCCCGCAAGGCAGTGTGTTGGGGCCGATCCTTTATCTCCTGTTTACGTCTGACATACCAGAAACAGACAACACAATAATTTCCACATTTGCTGACGACACTGCCATCTTATCTGTTCACGAATATCCAAATTTAGCCAGCGAACGCCTCCAAGAACACTTAAACCTTGTCGACGAATGGTTAAATCGACGGCGAATAAACATCAACAAAAGCAAATCTACGCAAGTTACCTTCACCACCAAAACCACCACATGTCCGCCAGTTAATATCGATGGTGCCCCCATCCCTGTGAAGAAAGAAGTGAAATATTTGGGACTTCACCTAGACCAGAGATTAACATGGAGAAAACACATATAGACAAAAAGACAGCAATTAAACATTAAATTTAGGCAGATGTATTGGCTGCTCGGTAGAAGATCATTATTATCAACTGACAACAAACTGCTGCTGTAGAAAACCATACTAAAACCAATATGGACATACGGCATACAGCTATGGGGATGCGCCAAGAAATCCAATATCAGCATTATCCAAAGGTTTCAATCTAAGATCATACCCTCAATAATCAACGCACCCTGGTATGTTACCAAGCAAACTATCCACGAAGACCTGGGAGTACCTTTTGTGCAGGACGAAATCCACCGATTTGCTGCCAACTATCACGCAAGAACTCAGGGACACTCGAATGATCTAGTGGGCCACCTCTCAAACGAAAAAATTCCAAGAAGACTACAGAGATTTATTGTTGCAATAAAACATACTCTCCACGATTATAATACATAAAATAGTACACTAAGCTGTAATATATATAGGAGTAATATCAATGGATGATTATCTCCTTCAATGTCTTGTACTCTAACAACCCATTTGCTTAATACTCATCCAGAGTAGATGTAAATTTCAATCGATGCCAATAAAAAAAATGTTAATATTTACCTTACACATAGTTTTGTAATTCAACATTATACTATTGCCTAATCTATGAATGGAATAAGAAAGCCACATTAATTCTAATTTTGTAATAACCATGCCTTCCATATGGACGTAGTTTTTAATACTATTGGATATTAATAATACTATATATAAATGTACAAACATCTATGTAAAAAAATTTAACGGCTAATACGGATGACGACTATACCACCCAAACCGATGTAGGTGAGTCCAACGAAGATCAAGCCGCGAAACAACCTCACCACAAGATAAAACCAAGATCAGATTCCACTGAAATAACTAGCAATTTTGTATTTATAGCTTTGTATATCGCTGTAAAAATGCAGTTGTATGGGTTTGCACTAATTACCCAAATATACAAATTTTCATATAATTGTTTACAAAATATAATGTAAAATGTTTAATGTTTTGTTTCTGGTTTCAGAAATAAACAAAATCCTGTATATTCACAACCTTCTATACAAAATCATAGCTGAGGAAATGTACGATATATTTGGAAAATATGACGCAATTCGTGAGATTAGAGTCGGAAACACCCCTGAAACCCGTGGGACTGCCTTCGTGGGGTATGAAGATTTTTTTATGCAAAAAATGTCTGTGATCACCTCTCTGGCTTTAATGTCTGCAACCGATACCTGGTTATTCTGTACTATCAGGCCAGCAAAGCTTTCAAGAAAACCGATATTGAAAAGAAACGGGAATAACTTGAAAAAATTATATCCAAATACGGAATTAATACATAAGCTTCTTTTGTATTGCTTTTGATTATATTGTTACATATGGTTTACATTTAGGATAAGTTAGCTGTTATTATGTATTTACGTAGCAATTGTTATTGTTGGGTATTTCGTCTGAAGTGGTCGTGGCCATCGCCATTTTCGTCAGATTCCCAATCGCTTTCGTTTTGTTCAGCTACATGCAATTCTGAGCATTTCTCGAGCATATTCTCTGTGATAGTTGCTCATTTAATGGTAAGTGGCGTTGTCGACGTAGTGCGCCAAACCCTTGCTACTACCCACATTTTCGTTTCTTAATCCCAACTATTCGCTCAGCAGCAGTCGATTTTGTGACCGGTTTCCCTCTTCGCTAGGAGCGTGGCTATCCGACCACACATAGTTCCATTTTATTTAATAGAAATTATTTTTGAACTGCTTGATTTGAAAACTTTACGAAAACGTTATTTTATATATTAACGGCTTAGGAAAAAGTTCTTATCAACTTACCTAATACTACACCTTGCAATTGTTGATCAAATAAAAAATACTATGTGAACGAAGTACACATATAACTGAGAATTGTTATTCCTAGATTAAAATATAAACGTCAGCAATCAATTTTACTGTGTTTCTTTTAGTTTCACACTTTCGCCTATGACGAATATGCGGTTGGCTTGTATAGTACTCAGCATAGGTTGGAGAAAACGCATTATCACACATTTCTGTCTATTGTAGCAAATCCTGGACGTGGCAACTCCATATTCTCATTAACTGGTTACTGGTTTTGGCATAATACTCCAGCAACTAGCATTGCTCTAGCAGTGCCGTTCTTCCGTGATTATCCTTGATTTACGGAGGATGAAGATGCTGATAAACTAACACATTTACCATATTGTATCCGATTAGCTCTACGCCAATACAAATTACTACTGTCAGCCTTCTATCAATTTTTTTGGCGGCCTATTCGGGGAGGGGGGATTTTTTTTAGCGGGACAGCGTCTACGCCGTCCCGATTACCAAAAATAAGCAAGAATTAGCCCGATCGTATAATGCAATCGAAAGGGCCTTCGTCTTGAGGAACCGCCTTATTGATCTCAAATCCTTGTGTAACCATAAATGGCAGACTAATCTGTTGATTTCCATTCGTACCAGTATTTGTTGACGTGTTTTTCCCCAATTAACGGTATCCTCTACTTCACACATTTTTCTGATATGGCTGTTTCGAGTACGATATCTCAACGTTTGCCAGCTATTGCTCTTAAAGTTTTCATTTCCGCTGTTCTTAAAGTCTGGTTGCTTTTTTGTGTCTCGGTTCTTATAGGTCTTATACATGTTTTGTATACAGTATATATATATATTAGTCTTACTCTTGATGTTCATGTATTTGTTCGTCCATATGATATATCTTAAACCGCCTGACAACCATTGCTTTGTTTGTTTGTTCACTGATTTCTTTGGTTGGATCGCTGTAACTGAGTATTTCGATACCTAGGTATTTGAATTTCAATGGGCTTATTGTCAATTACTAGCACTTTGTCTTATTTAGCGAGATGTCCACGTTAAACCGTTTGGACGCGATATAGAACTTGTGTTCTTGTCGCTGTAAGTCGTCCTCTGTTTTTGTAGTGATCGCGGCATCATCTGCATAACATACCATGCTAACCTAATTTATAGCCTAGGTTAAGCTTTCTTCTATTATAAGGTTAAAAGGGAAAGGACTCAAGCTATCGCCTTGTCTTACTCCAGTCGATGTTGGTATTTCCTTCGTTAATTCTTTTTTGGCTTTATTGTAGTGACGTATATAATATATGAAATTAATAATAAAAACGTGACTACGATAATATATTGAATATACCTTTGTTATGATACAATTGAAGTATTTTACCGAAGCTTGAGTTTAATATCATTTTCGTTTTAATAAAAAAATTGTATTACTCTTTCATCTGCTCCTGTAAAACTCCGCACTTTGCTTTCAAATTATACTGCAATATGTCAAAACTTACCGTTTTTGAAAATGTTCACAGCAGGAATGATAATGTCTTATCAATTCCAAGGTGCTACAACGGCTAGTTGTTATATTAACAATAAACTCACAAGTAGAAGGGTCTAGGACATCTCGGCGCCGCCATCTCGGCGCGGGGCCAGCTCGGCGCCGGGACAACTCGGCGCGGAGCCATCTCGGCGCCAGCCAACTCGGCGCAAGGCGATCTCGGCGCCGAATTAAAATTCGCAAACTACAGTGTGCACTACTTAAGAAAATTATTATAAACAAATAATAAATAAAATGATCGACAAGAAGCTGGCATCAGATGAAAAAAAAATTATTTAGAATTTCTTGGAAAATCAAACACTGACGACCAGAGGTGGTTACAAAGTGATTACAAATGAGCAAAACAAAAGTTGCCACGTGACTTCCGTTATCAGTAAAATTTTACATTTTTTTAAAATAATTACGAAACATGCATCTACTAGCCAAGATAGGGACAAAATTTACGAAAAAAAGTTGTTTTCTGGCCTTGAGATTGTTGAGTTTGCTAAAACTAACACGCAATAAAAAATCGTATGAAAATCTTGCTTAATTCCTGAAAATTGTACTTTTTGGATTTACACAACTTCGAAAAACGCCATTTTTTTAACTAAGTAAAAATCACACAATATATCTAATACGGGCTAAATACGTTTTCGGACAAGCTGTTATCCTGCATAAAGTAAAATGTAAACATTACCAAAATTTTTTATATATATTTATATATACAGGGTGATTTTTAAGTTGATTCTTTCCATTTACCAGGAAATAAAGCTAAAAAATAAGCATTTTTTGTATTTACCACTTTTCCGAAATATCAAAACTAACGGAGGTGTTAAAGTTTCAAATTAAAAACTAAACTGTGGTGCAAAGGCGGCTGGATAATTTTATTTTTGTTTATCTCTGTTGTTAAGCAATGACCTGTCAACTAGTTGTCCATTGTAATTTTCTTAATGTTATTGCTACAATAATGACTCATGTTTATGAAAATAATGAATAAGTGTATATGCTTATTATTTACTGGGAGTTTCGTCAAAATGCCGCTGCCGCATACCTCTTATACGCGGAATGTGTGTGTAGAAGCGAATGCTGATAATTTTGAACATATCATTTAAGTTAGATTAGGTTTAGTTTAATTTTCGTTAAGTAATTTTAGTTCTTAATTTGAAACTTTAACGCCTTGTACCTCCGTTAGTTTTTTTATTTTGCAAAAGTGGTAAAGATTTTTTAGCTTTATATCCTGGTAAAAGGAAATCACCCTGTATATACAGTGTGTTCCCGGATAGGTGAAACGACTCTTGTAAAAAGTAAATAATTTTCGATATAAATTTTCATTTTTTGGGGTTCAACTCTGCTTGGTTAAAGGCGAATTTCTAATAGCATTTCAGTTTTCAAAAGTGAAGCATGCCTTGAGAATTTTCAAAAAACTTATTTTTTAGGCGATCATTACAAAAATGGCGAATATATGGCCACTTTTGCCGCCGTAAAGTTTTACTTTTTTGTACACATCTCTCAACTGTTACTTTTTTGTACACATCTGTCAAACTCTACTTTTTTGGAACTGATCTGTCAGAAACTACTTCATGAACACTTTTTACCTACCTATATAGGCAGGGTCGCAACACTTGTAGCTTCCAGAATTTCACCGGGGGTGTCTGAACTATCGCTATCACCCATTTTAAAAGGCTCAAAACACGCGATGAAGCTTAATATTAAATTTGACAGGAGATGCTTTTATTTTTAGTTGTCTAAATGCTTTTGTTTTTAGTTGTCTAAGGTAACTACTTTACTACTTATGTTTTTCAAGAAAATGTTCCGAAAAAAAAAATTGTGACCAAA